>CAMRHE010000028.1:2487500-2562500 GCA_947044405.1 Leptodactylus fallax | reverse complement strand
TGATGCCTTCATATTAAATACAAAAATTTCAAAAATATTTTTTTTATTCTAGGAAAAGGTTAAATTTTTTTTTTTTTTTTTTTTTTAAAAGAATAATAGTAAGTCTGTCCATGCGGAATATTTTTAGAATTATAATGCTGATTGGAGAATAAGCTGCTTATTCTTGAAGTGAAAGGGTGTGAGGTTTTTTTTTTTTTTTTATGAAGATAATGAGCATGAAATATCCATCCTTGATTCATTCATCTATGGCCTACAGGACTTAACTGAGTCAAGATAAAAAAATAAACAATAAAAATCAACTGGCTCGATTTTTCCCAAAAACTACACAGTCACATTTTAGATTTTTTTTATTTTTTTTTTTTACTTTAGAATAGTTTTAATGAAAAGCCTATCGTAAAATACATTTTTAAAAAAATATTTAATTATATAAGTTTGTGGCCAAGTCATTTGAGGCTACGGGAGGCGTCTCTTCCAAGTGGCAACAATTTTTGATGATTATTAAATTTTTTTTTTTTTTATCAAATAGATTTTTGAAAATAAATTCCTGAATGGATACAATGGCTCCCAGTAATGTATCCCCATCATCAGGCCTCCTACAGATATGTTACAAAGGTAGAGGTTCTCATACTTTTCAGTACAATCTTTGGTGTTCTTAAGAAAAAGAAAAAAAAAAAAAATTCAGAGGAAAAAGCGAGATGTTACAAGTTTTAAAGAAACATGTGACACAGATTTGTGATTTTGTTCCCAGACGGTTCAGGAACATTGGTACAAAAAGGGATTATCCCTACACCTTCAGCCCCCCTCTCTGCTTTCCCCATGACCCCAGCGATGAAGGATTTAGACAGATTTACTTCAGTAAACACCTTTGGACACTTGGGGAGGGGGTTCAGGATTCTGTTTGCAAAGGGAGCCTTTTGTTAAATGAGGTTTACTGGGCAGCTGTGATATTAACCTACAGAGCGATGCTGAAAAACTGCTTAACTCCTTCTGAATTAAGTACTTTCACTCAGCAGATAAGATCTGTTTTATTGAGTTTTCTTTCAAGATCTCTAGACATGATTGTTTCCAAAGAATTTACATGCCAAGGAGCAAAAAAAAAAAAAAAATCCTGATAGAATCCTCCTAACACTAGTTGTGTACCCCCTGTGTGCTGGAGAGGCCTGCAAAGCAGGAGAGGATCAGTGTGGATGTGGTGCGCCCCACAGGGCGAAGCTGAGGGACCCCCCTCTAACCCCCTCCCTGCCTTTTCTAGGCTAACAAATTTCACTCACTGCTGTCTGTCATCGGATATGTCAAAATAACACATTTCCCTGTCCTTTCACTGTACAGTAGGCTGCAGTGCATGCATTAGAGTAACCAATAGGGGTAGCAGAGCTGGGTTTGTCAAATATAAATATGATATTGTCACTGCGATAGCCAGAAACTAGACAGAAGCATAAGAACACATTCAGCTCTGCTACATCTGTATTACGCAAACTCGTAAATGTCATACGTGCAACCGTACAGTTACTATGTAACCCCCGCATTTAAGTAAGGACCGGAATATGTGTACAGGTGATGATTCTGAGTCTCAACAATTTCCTTATTTAGTTAGGAACTGCAAGTGTCATTGTCGGAGCAGCCAGTAAGGTGTGAAAGTGCAGAGTATGAGACATGACAGGATTAAAGGTGTCTGTTGTGTTGTTACACCTTGTACACAGACAGTTCCCTTTGTCACAGCCTCCTGGTGATTTGACAGTGCAGAACAACTTCCCTTGTAGGTGATACAGCAAATTTTAGGAAGAGCTATAGGTGCCCCCCCCCTCACCCCAATACACTCAGTTATGCTGACAGTCGGGATGGAGTTGAGGTCTTGTGTCTGGCATGGATGTTGAGGCATTGACGGAGAGGGTTGTAGATTGTCAGCTCTTTGGTTGTCCTCAGTGATGGGTTATGGGTGTCTCACTGGACATTCTACTCATATAGGGCATAAACCATAGATTAAAATTAATTAAAATTATAATTTTAATATATAAATATATATGTAGAAGGTGGTGCATATCCATCCACCACTTCTGGTGGCGGCACAGAAGTACAGTTGTTAGCCAATGCCAGCAGGTAAGGTGCCCACGTATGCATGTACTGAGACATAATAGTGATTCCCGGGTGCTTTCTTACTACATCGCAGGTGGAAGAAGTACCCTTCAAGGTAGCATTCAGTTCTGCTGACGGTCAGGATGGAGCTGAGGTCTTGACATGGACGTTGAGGCATTGATGGAGAGGGTTGGAGATTGTCTTTGAGTGCCCTAAGTGATGGGATATTCTACTCATAAAGGGCTTAGATGTTAAAGTAAAAAATAAATTCAATTATGTATATGTTTATATTGAGGCCGTATCCATCTGCCACTGCTGGGGTAACAGAAGTACAGTTGGTAACCATTTGCAGTAGCCTCGCCAGGTAACGTGCCCATGTATGCATTTGCTGAGACATAATAGTGATATTTGAGTCCCAAGGTGGCAGAAGAAGCGTGCAAGATTGAGATAAGGTCATGACATGGATGTGTTGAGATATTGTTGCAGATTGTCAGTTCTTTGGGTGTCTTCAGTTATGGATGTCTCACTGGATATTCTACTCATAAAGGGCAAAGACGATAAATTACAATAAATGAAAATGATAATTTCTGTATATTTATGTATATACAATGAGTCCATCTCCATCCACCAGTGCTGGCGGTACAGAAGTACAGTTGTTAGCCATTTTCATTAGCCTTTCCAGGTAACGTGCCCATGTATACATTTGCTGAGACATAATAGTGATTCCTGGGTGCCTTCATTCTAAGTCCCAGGGTGGCAGAAGTACCGTGCAAGCTGGCATGAGCTGTCTGGTTGGCAGAAATGCCATCTGTCAAAGCATCCAATAATGAAGTGTTATGTTATTCGTATGAACAATCAGGCGTAATGTATTCTTTCGGAAATAAAAAAAAACTGAAATAAAACTAGATTTATTTAAGAATGTGGCTACTCAAGTTATTGGGGGGGGGCAGATACATTGACGACGTACCCTATGAGATCCATAGGGAATGACTGACCAGGTCACATTGTCCAGGTGTCTACAGGTTGGAAGGAGAAGATTAAAACAAACTACTAATTATATTAGTTCTTGATAATGTGATGATCAGATCTGCTGCAGAACCTCTTAGCTACCCCATAAAAAAAGAAAAAAACTTACTATCCTCTATATATTTCCCAAGATGCTTTGAAGCAGATTGACCTATGTGAATGATTAATCCTCTTCCTTGGAGGTCTATACCATTACAACTACTCCAGGGGTGGGCCAGGATGGCCAATAGCTCAATGCCCTCAGATTACACTAACCCTGCGAGGGATTATAAGAATAAGATTTTTTTTTTCCTTTAAGGTTACATGAGGTTGAATAACACTTGTATGATATTCAGTGTACCTATTGCATACAAGGGTCAGGTGGAGGACACTTAGAAGAAGACACGTAGACCCTTAGAGGAAGACCTTGAAAGGCATTAGTGTCTTCTTAAGAATAGGGAAATACTCAGGTTTCATGATGAAGTAAAAGGTGAATTTTATGAGGAAGGCAGAAGAACCTCGAGGTCAGAAAAATTGAGCAACGAAACCTGATGTCAAATAAGTTTCTTCTCCTTTTGAGGACAAATGGAATAAGGTGGCATCTAGACAATCGAAAACGCTGCACCCTAGGGCGTTCATAGTCCATAGGCCATATGTATGTCACCTATAGCAATATGCAGGCTGTATATGTATCACACTCTCGTAATCGTATCAAGTCTTAGGTCGTTCCTGTGGTTTGAGTTTGCATTAGGTTAAAGACACACGACATTGATCTGTTGATCATTTTCCGACAAGTGCTGTCAATCCTCCCTGACTCTGAATTCAGCTCCGGAATGAGATATATTAAAAATAAGAGAAAACCTTGCACTAGATCCTATAAAGTGACTCTAGATACAGCAGAGCTGACTTTTTCACATAGTCAGTGAGTTGTGCCAAGTGACAAGTTTAGCTCTGCTACATCTGTAGAGAGAAAACTGACGCAGAACCACTAAGTGTCTCCAATAGACATCATGCGATTTAGTTTTTACCTCTTGGAATAACTAAGATTTATAAGCTGCTTATTGCTCCCACATAGCGTTATCTAAATTACTCCATGTCTTAGGTAACTACAGAGTGATTTGACTATGGATGACTTTTTATACTATTTCTATGGAATAAAAGGTAGCTAAAATTTTTAGATTTCAAAAATTCTCACCTAGCAGAAGGGTGGTACAATAACCCCCCTCCCATTCCCCAAAATGGGGCGATTAGTGAACACAGTAACTTTAGCTTTTTCATATAGTCAGTAAGATATAAATATAAAAAAATTATGTGATATTTATTTATTTTTATATATTTTTGTCTTTTCAAAAACACAAAATTCTATATCAAAAAAAGTGATGTTCCCTTTAGAGAAAAGGTGAAAATTCCAAGGTCTTGTAATATTTGAGCCAGGATGTGTAGCTGATTGATTTTTGCAAACAATATTTCCAATTTTTTATATTGACATTCATATATTTTCTATACAACATTCAGATAATAAGACAGAGTCAATACTGTGGAATCGAAATGCTACATTCAAAGAAAAAAAAAATCCAACTATGTAAATTTTTTTAATCAATTTTTTTTTTACATTTTTTTTTCCCATACATATAGTCATTTTAACATCGGTTATTACTCCATAGGCAAACTGTCAAGGTCTCTTTACATCTGACAAAGTATATTTTCATTACATAAGAGATGAGTTTCAGTAGATATCTGTCAAAATCACATAAAAAAAAAAAAAAAAACAAATGTAAAAAGTCAAAAATTTTAAAAATAAAAAAAATAGTATTCGTTTGTAATTAAAGTAATTAGGTTGATACCTTTAATGCCTGCTCTGCCTCTGTGTTATTTTTTCTAATGGCAGTTTTGCATCTGCAATTAGGAGTAATTCTGACAGTTCCAATTTCCGAGGGATGGGAGACAGTGAACAAGATGTAGAGCAGTGATATTACACGTGAAAACCCCTGTCTCTTTAACCTTGTTGGTTTTTGTCTCGCAGAGGTTACCTTTTCCCGATGGTGCAAAATCGACTTGACATAACTGTTCATGAGTTTCTGGGTTTTCCCTCGAGGTATTTGCATCCGATCAGCCCAGTCAAGCTTCAAGTTGAAATTGGCAGCCCAGAAACTGACAGGATAGGGACTAGGAGTGAGACAGCTGAAATATAAGCAATAAACTGACAGCATTAGAGTGAAATTGGGACTACATAACTCTCAGAGTGCAGGCAAAGTATCGTCTGAAGTCTCACAAGCTCTCATTGGCCTTTAAGACGTTGTCGGATTCGGTTACGACTTCAGTGACTGACACTGAATTTCTACCCTGGAACACAAATGTTTTTGTGAAGTTCTTGGCCGACTCGATCTTTTATTTCAAAGAGGATTGGTCTAAAACAGAGTGGAGCCAAATTTCAGGGCCCTCCCATGAGCTTCACGGCCTATGACAACTTGTCAGATCTCAAAAAATTTACCAAAACGAGAAAAAAAAAAAAAATCACCTAAAGAGTTATTTATATTCCAACCCTACCTTTAAAAAAATTGCTTTTACTTTCTAGAGAACAAACCCTTGTAGAGGATTTGTTAATCTTTTTGTGGATGGTGAGGAGTGGGGGGGGAGAATGTCCTTTCTTTGTCAGAAAAGAAAACAAAAAGCTCCGTAAAGTTAATTAAACCAGAATAAAATAAACACTTCCTTGAATAGTTGCACGGTTTACATTATTGTTTGTTCAATGATATCCTGAAACTCGCAGCCGAAAAGGAAGAAAAAAAAATGAGTTGTACATTTTTTCTCTCTCTCTTGAAGCATATAGAAGTGTTTGTCGTAGGAAAAAAAAAACAGGACTGAAATCTAAAAATTTTTTTTTTTAAATTACAAAAATATTCAGTGTTCTATTGTAGAGTTTATCAACGTTCGGTCAAAAAGTGTATTTCATTTTTATGTTTTTGTTTTTTTTTGTTTTTGTAGGTATTAGCCTGATTAATAAGTCTCTGTTACTTCTTCTCCAGGAGACGTAGCAGACGTAAGCTTTGCTTTCAAACTGTTTTTTAGCCCTGTGTGTGACAGGCATTGGCTGATCTGTTGATACCCATTCGACAGGCCCTGTTGAGTTTAAATGGTGTGACGGCACATTTTTGTTAAGCTTTGAACAAAGGGATGGAGATGGCGTGCTGGCACCATCCTCGTGCACATTGGACTTGTCACAGTCTTCCCTGATTTAATGCTCTGTTTATGCCTTAATATTAAAACTTAAGGTCAGAACAATGAGTTTCCATACTCCACGTAAAAACTTTTTTTATTCTGGAGTCTCAAGATATGGATGCAAACGTCGGATTCCTCATTCTCATTTCCATAGAACAAAACAATAAAACAATAACTTTCGAAACATAGATTGCAACTTGCCTCCGAGCTGTTATCCATTTAAAAATGGGGGGATTTTTTTTTTTTTTTTCAAAAAAAGTCTTATTAGGAGAGAGGAAAGATTATTTTTCTTTGATCATTTGTTAGAAGTGATTATTTCTACAGTGGATTTGCTTATAAGCTCCTACAAAAAAAGGTTAGGTCTATTTGCAGGCGTTGAGAATTGCTTAGACTTTTTGAAAATGACAAGAATAATTCGAAATTGCATTCTATCCCGGAAAGATGATTTACAAATAAATGCAAACACATGGATAAGAAGATACATGTATATGATGTGTAGGGATTGTTAGGAAAGTTGGCACTGAGCACTGGGATGTAATTATTTTACCGCTATACAGGATCAACTCGCGCTCTGAATGTCTTTTATTTATCTCTGGATTCACGTGATCCGCTTAAATATTTTCAGTTTCCCTGTTGATAACCCATAAATGATCATGTAGTCTTTGAAGAACCTCACATGTTGGTTGTCGGTCCATGTTTTGGTGTAACTAGTGTTTTACTGGTCACGTTTGACTAAATGACCCTATTGGGCATTTGTTTTTGAAAAAAAAATTGCTTTTATGTCTTAAAATGGGTTTGGGAAACTCCAGTTGACTCAGCGCATGTTGTCACAGTAGGTTGGTCATGGTTGGATATGAGGATCTGTCATCCATACCACAATATCCAGATATGTCCTAGACTCCTGACTCCCTAGTTTTGCTTTACCGTAATATATAATATATGGTCACAAATGTATACAAAAAGTCTACAAATCGACTATAGCTATACTTATCTGATCTTACATACAGTGTAACAATCTAACCGTAGCCATTGACAAGAGTTATACAACTCTTCCTCAGATGTGGCTTCTTAATCCATTGAACCTACAATTAGTTCCATAAAAAAATTAGTGAAGATCGTAGTCAAGATAGTCAAGGGCCACATAGTATTTTCACATGTTCTCCACCCAGGTGTGATTCTCCTTTTTGACACTGTCCTAATTATTTGTGGGTTGTTCTTTTTCTTCTCAAAGTAGTACAAATGTTCGACCCCCTTCCCCTGTATTAACCTACAGACCCCATTAGCTGAGAAGGTCTACGAAGACAGATGTGGAGCATCGTCTGCACATCTTGTAGACTTAACATAAAACAGTGCCGGCCTGTCCTTCTTCTTCTTCTTGTCTCGGGATCTTGTCCTATAAGTGATAGTTACATAGTTAGTCGAGTTGAAAGAAGACATATGTCCTTCAAGTTCAACAAGGGGAGGGTAATTGTTGGACCAAACAAGACCATCTACTCATCCACTCCTGCTTTAAGACCTTGTGGTGTATGTGAGGACCTGATGGGACCTAGTTTTTGTGATGCTTTATGTATTATTATACTATTCAATAAGAGTGATGGACACAGTCTTATGGTAGAGGATAGTCACCTTAAGCGACCTCTCCAAGATGATACCCAAGGACGTTCTTCTCGCCCTTGGGCTCACTTTCTCCATGTTACTGCTGTAGTTGTACTTTAGTATGTAGATGGGTGTGTGTTTGACTAATGTTCGGCTGTTTGAATCATTCCTTGTTTTTTTCCCTTGCTTAAAAAAGGAGGACTTATATTACACATTGACAGAGATGAGCAGGACCTATCCCTTCTACCAGAGCGACACCCAAATATTTGTAGGAGGAAAGACTCCCGCAATAGTAGGTCTTTTTCCTGGTGTACTGTTGTCTCGATTTCTTATGCACAATCGCCTTCTGTTATGACATGTCTTTTTAAATGTTTGCCTTGGTTATCATAACTGTTTTAAATCTTTTTGTAATTAGAGCTAAGAGATTGACATCCCCAAGGAAGCATTAATTGTTGGATCATGTCAGTATCTGTCTCCCCATCTATAAATACATGCACTGCGATTTTTAACCGTCTCTGTGGCAAGAAGGGAATTTTTTTCTTTTTCCTCTTTTTAATTCTATTCCAGCAAGTATTGATGATAAAACCCTCTATGGAAGCTTCATGCAAGCTGTGAGATCATTACATACTATAACTCATGAATGGGGCCGGCCCATAGAACAGCCTACGAGCATATTAGTCCCATATGTTTGTAATAATTTCTGCTGTTCGGAGTCTTCTTTACAGCATTTTATGTCATACTTCAAACATCATTTTTCAATTTTGCAAAAAATCAAAGCGATACAACAAAAAAGCTAAAAAAAGTTGAGTTAGAATTTATTGGCTATGTAAATGCGATTGTAAAAAACAAGACCATCGATTTTCCTATTTGACTTTTAGTAAGTGGTGGTGAGACTTGTCTTTTTGTAACCAGATGATGTCCCTTATTCTCAAACTGTGATTTAAAAATAAAAAAAAAATTTAAAAAATTCAAAAACAATTATAAAATTACGATAGTCGTGGTATTACGACTTTTCTATCTGACGTTTAAGTAATTGCTGGCGAGACTTGTCTATTTGTAACCAGATGATGTCACTTATTCTCGAACTGTAATTTAAAAAAAATAAAAATTCAAAAACAATTATAAAATGACAATGATAGAAAAAAAAAAAAAGCGGCACAGTTACTGTATTTGTGTTCCGTTCAACAATCAACATGCAGGGAAACAAAACAATTCTATGCAAAAAAAATCATCATTCATCTACATTATAATTGCTTCTTTTCCACATCTACGGGGTGGTTAATTAAAATTGTGATTAAATGTGGTCTCGCTGCCTAAGATGTCTTGCCCAAAACAGGTGGTACGGAATTTAAAAGTAAAAAAAATGTAATTAGCATTGGAAATTGAGAAATTGCCTGTAAGAATCAGTGTTAATTTCAGTCAGTGATGAGGTAATTTATAAATGAATTCAGCAGAGGATGGGGAGTAAAAAATGCACAACTGACACTCTGCCCCTCCTTGGCATTCCCAGCATGCAGGTGAAGATGTTTGCAAAATATTGAGGTAATTTGAAAATAATTCCTCACGTTCTTAGTCTAAATTGAGATTACCTACATTCTCCTCCCTTACAAAGGGGCCCCGTGGCACATATTACATATCAGAAACTATTACTAATGACTTCATGTAGATACCTAGCTA
Source organism: Leptodactylus fallax (assembly GCA_947044405.1). Classification (NCBI taxonomy): domain Eukaryota; kingdom Metazoa; phylum Chordata; class Amphibia; order Anura; family Leptodactylidae; genus Leptodactylus; species Leptodactylus fallax. The sequence continues at coordinate 2,552,930 of CAMRHE010000028.1, read as the reverse complement.
CTATGACGCCATGTATGGCATCAACAAACTGTGCGGTATTGTAGAAGATCACTATTTTATACATGCATATTAAACCCTGCCCCTGAGGAGCTTGCAATCCAATTTGATTATAAGTGTGTAATCTTTCACTTAATCAAGACCAAATAAATTATCACAGATTTGGTATTTAGGAGGAAACGAAGGGCAGGCTGAGAGTAGCTTTATCCCCTTGCTGATATTAGTCATGGGCCCTCTACGGTGTCTTGACCCCACCAGATAATACGATTCTGGGGGAACAACCTCCAACGACTCCTAGGACCATAGTACCCTCATAATTAGGGTGTTTTCTGCTTGACCATTATTGAGTTAGAGCCTTGCACTCTGCTTTGTTGTACCCTTACTAGTCACTGTAGCCATAGTACTCTTGAGCCACATTGACTTTTTTGTTTTGACGTTTTTGCAGACTATGCACCTAGAGTTTAAGGGTTAGGACTCAATGGGCTCTCTCCTAATTCCCACATGGTCAGTCCTCCCCTAACACGAAACTAATATGAGAAGAGGGGGTAGAATCCAAGGTCATAGACAAGCCATAAAAATACCACCAACATATATATCTAAAAAACAATTCATTATATGGTATGAAATGGTCTCAAGCTTTGATATCAGTTGAAATAAATTTTTTTCAAAAATTGAAATTATTTCCATCGAGGTCTTTATATATAAAAAAGTTTATTGTAACAAGTTCTGTGATCTGGGGATATATTTTCATTAATTGCTTTCTGTGACCTCTTTCTGACCGTGAATATCGTCCATGCATTGATTTTCTGTCTCTGTGAGTTTATGTATTAGTGAAGAAATGTTCTGTTTTACATCCATCCGTTTGGTACTAATTATTTGTGATATATGTGTGCCGTGTTTTTTTTAACCATCTTTATCATCAGCATCAGAGTGGAAAAATCTTTGTGTGACATCACTGGCATCATTGTATGACATAATTGATTTGCTTGTTGTGTCATTCATTTGTGCATAAGTTTTACTGATCTTTTTGAAAATCATGATTGATGGTTTAGTATCAGTAGGAAATAGGGCAAAGCGTTAATATTGTGTTCTTGACTTGGCACTGAAGTGCATTTACGTAACTGGGATGGTCATTTGATACCACAAGACTTTGCTTCGTGTCATAAGCAGTGCCGTGTGTCATGGCCATCTAATGATATCCACCTCATCAAAACATTGGCCTGGACTGCTTGAGAAATCAGACTTATAGATGTTCTCATTTATTGCTTCGTGGTTTGGTGACCTCATAAGTATCAAGTAAATTTCTAGGTGAAATCTTAAGTTCAGATCCTTCAGCAGATTCCAAAAATGACCAAGTACTGTCACTGACTTTCAAAAAGGACCAGTACTATCATAGGTTTCTAAAAAAAAATTTAGATTGGCTTTCAATAAAGGTGAAGCACCATCATTGCCTTTCAAAAATGTCCGGTATTGTCTATAGTCTCCACAAAGTTCTTGCATTTCTACTGGTTTCCAAAAAAGGTCCAGTACCAAGGTTTAGTACCATCACGGATTTCCAAAAAGGTCCATTTTTGGTTGTAAAAAAGTTTTAGCATCATGACTGGTTTCCAATAAAGGTTCAGTTTCCATAAAGTTCTGGTATTTTCACTGGTTTCCAAAAAAGGTCCCACATCATTACTGGTTTCTAAAAATGACCACTACTGCCTTCCAAACAGGCCCATAATCATCCTTGGTTTCAAAAAGTTTTAGCATTATTGCTAGCTTCCAGTAAAGCTCTAGTGCCATCACTGGTTTCCAAAAAGTTCCAGTATTTTCATTGGTTTCCAAAAAACAGCCCAACATCATCATCATTGGCTTTCAAAAATGGTCCATTATCATCATTGCCTTCCAAAAAAAGCTCCGTATCATTCATGGTTTCCATAAAGTTCTAGTATTTTTATTGGTTTCTAAAAAAAGTCTAGCACCCCCATTATTAATTTCCAAAAATATCTAGTACAATTGGATTCCTAGAAGTCCGTTACAATAGTCCTTATGCAACCAAATCCCAAACCGTATAGTCTACCAATTTTTTTTTTTTTCTGAGAAATTGAGAGTTGATTAAAAATGTTTTTGCCCATGTTTTCTAACCATTTGCAGTATATTAATGACTGAGGCCTTCTCCAATCTATAAGCCTGTGGTTTAGGACTAATGCACAGGTACTTATAGAAGAAGTCAAATAATTCTTTGAATGGTGGGAGTGGGGAGGAGGGGATTACGGAGGTTGGCCCTTGAAGATAAATAGACAACCTTTCTGAGAAGCCATAACACCATACTTATTTATTTATCTTAAGACACCGAGGTTACTTGAAGGAAGAGCAATCCTATCTATGACTAGGAAAGCGACCCAGGAGACAGATTTCCAGTTTGAAAACAATTCCTAATATCTGGGAAATGCTCTGTTTGTTTATGCGTACATAATGCTAGTTTGTCCGCCTGGGAACTGAGGCAAATGGGAGAAGTATGCATGGATTTCACAGGTAACAGGATTACGTGGGCACATAATTGATCCATTTGGAGGAGAGAGAGAAAAAAAAAAAATGACACCGCTCTCGAAGATGTCTCGGCTTTGGAGATAGGAGTTTATGAATCAGGCATCTGTAAATTCAAAAGAATCAATATGTCAATTTTATTAAAGCGCAGGACCAGCTGGACATTAAAGGAACATTTACAAAAAAAAAAAATTCAGCTGTACTTACAGCTGTCCTGCATAGCTCATTACAAAGGCTTAGATTTGTGTTAAAATGTGGCGTCTTTGTTCCCTGCTAGTACATCTGTGGAATCAAAAGCAAAGGGCGCAATCTACAAGACGAAAAAAAAAATTTACTGCAAATCAGCAACATTAATGCGTGATTGTGACATATAGACATAACACCATCCTCCATCCCATTCATTAAGCCATACTGGGACCTCAGCAGACCCTTAAGGGAAAGCCCACCTAACCTATCCCTTACGGGAATTCATTCATTTCTCGACTTTTGATTTTTTTTTTTTTGTTTTCAAAAACATCAGCTTTTATTCCGAGATCCATTGACGTACTTAACTGAAAAATCAGTAGCTTCCAATGTGAGGTTCTCACTTCAAGGCGGTGAATGGGATGGACTTACATCTCGATGCTTTCCGTATGTGCATTGAAGCCCTTTGATATAGGACCTTTAATGTTCGGCATGGAGCGCAGTTGATCTTGGGGGAGTGTAGAGACGATGTGTATCAAGCTTGTTAAAAACTGATGTAACGCCACTCAAATGAAAGCGTAATTTATCATCTATAGATGCATGTATACATTGATAGGAGGTATCTCATTTACTATGTGTAGAAATTTTGGTAAATTTTCTATACAGTAAACTTTAAATAGGGAGCGCAGCAGAAGTAAAAATACCCGGGACATGGTGGTTGGAAGGTCACAGAAATGACACATAGTGGTTGGGGGTCATTGAGGTCCAGGATGTTTTAGTAATACTTTATTACATTCTCGGTATACAGTGTATATTTTCTACTGAGCTGAACTTGTGGGAAATCTGGCTAATTGTGCAGAGCAGATCTCCCCCCAATGTAGCCGCCTATAGACAGTCTCCAGTGGTTAGCAGGAGGGGATACAAAATACAGATTGCATATACCACAGGAATGAGACATGCCACTTTGGGCACATCCGCCAGGGTGCTAGGTTTCCTAGTAAAAACACGGAGAGCATTCACATGTTCGGTGTACTCCTCTGACAGTGTGGTTGGCCACATATCCAGCCTCTTCTATCCAGTAACCCACGTCCCGTTATTTTTACTGGGATGCTGGTAAAATCTCAACAGGGGAAAAGTTATTGAATTGAAACTATTCCTTGCACAGTTGGCTCATAAAACAGCGCCCCCTAGGCATCTAATACTATAGGTTGCCCAGTCACATGAGAATATCACTGTACTAGTAACGTATCTGCAACTTTGTAACTTAATGGGGTCAGTTACTCATGAAGGGATTTTTCATGCTTTTCTTCCACTCGTGTGGGGGGTTTTTTTTGCAACAAATTTATCAAAAAACTCTAAATGAAGTTTGCTAAAGTTTTTTGGTGTATTTTTAAGTCAAGTTATAAGTGGATTGTGCTTGCTCAAACAATTTGCAACTTTTTAAAAAGTTGCATATAGTGAATTAAGCGCACACTTATGCACCATCGAAAACCAAGTCCATTTTTGAAAGGCGCAGTAGTTGTAAATCACTAAAAAAAAAAAAAAAAAAAATGACACACGCACTTAATAAATGAGATCCAATCACTAAAAAAGTTGCAAAAAAACACACCAGAATTCTAAAACTCCAATGGGTGTTTCCATTTCTCAAGACCTCTGCTTGCTGTGAGTGAATTAGAACACTCAGAAGCTGAAAACTGGAACGGTGACATCTCTTAGAGACTGCTTTGAAAAGTGATCTTTTAGGGAAGGAGGTCTTTCCAAAGAAGATAGCCAGTATGCATAATATATGGTAGAGCTAATGTACATATCCAACATATGGCTCTGGATATTGGGTGGCCTTCTCAAAGAGGTTTCATTATACTTCTCACTGCTGAAGGTTTGCTACAATTGAACCCTCTGTGAGCTGGATTTCAGACTAATATACAGCATGCTTGCCAACATTTAAGACTTTCTATGTGCATGAATGGTGCACACCCGAGGCCATGCCTTCCCTGACACGATCATGGCCCCTCTGGGGCATGACACGGCCACTTTATGACATGGACAAACAAATGTGCTGGCCATACCCCTTTCCGGAACGTGCCCTGTGGATGTGCCAGGCCTATGATATTTGTCCACTCTTCTTGGATTCTGGGAGGTTAGCCCTCTTTCTTCAGGAGCCTCCTGAATGTTCTGGAAGGGTTGGCAAGTATGATACACTGTATCTTACATGTACTGATAAATGAAAGCAATAGGCAACGTTCTAAGTATATAGCTCACAGAGGATTGTCTAGACTGGATACAATTGTAATAAGAATGATTCTGTCCATTGACAACAAGCAGAGATCTTGAAAATGTCGAGGCATAGAGGTACTAAAGCATATAACTTTGCTCCCATGGTGCATCACGACAAGTGTGTTGGTTATTAAAGCAACAGGCAACAGCGATGACATCACAACCGGACACGGCGCAAGTTTGCGTTCTTTTCTCGCTCTCAAATCCCAATAGACTTTTTAAAAAAAAATGGATTATCAACAGATGACATTGACGCCCAAGTGCGTGATCCCTAAATCTGTTATTTTCCTCCTACTGACTGACATCAGCTGTCGTGCTAAGCAGGTGTTCCTGTGTAAACAAACGTGCCCTGTATACGTTCCGCCGCGCTCCCTCCTGCGCGCCCAAAAGAGCAGCGTGATTAAGAATCCTGTAAAATTTTTGAATGGAAACGGATGGGCGCCTTAGCAGAACATAATTACACCATTTTAACATCCGCAGTTCACTGCCGCAGCCCGAAGTTGAAGAACAGCAGAAATTAATAATATATAATAGCATCATTCTCGTAATTTATAAATGAAATAAAGCAGAAAGCGGATTCTGCTGATACGCAGTTTCTTCCTAATTTCTGAAAAGATAAAGTGTAGATTATAATTTGGCGATGAGGGTGGGGGGAGGGGGGGCAGGCACTAGCTGGATTTTTAATAGAGAGGTTTATTAGGAGATGGCTGGAAGTTTTTGCTGAGAGTAACGAGAGGAGAACGCCCCCAGAAGGAATCTGCAATTCACATTATAGATGATTGTAAAGGGCGCGCATTGTAATAAAACTATACAGCGTAATGATCGATTAGCAGGCTGCGGTTCACTCTCGTCGTCTACCTGCGCTCCATACAGAGGATGCCAGCTCCGATACAAAGTGTCTAGTGATCTCCAGAGCAGGATAATAGAGACTTGTGTAAATATTGTGCACATATGTATCAAGTAGCAGAATATAATGTAGATGTAACAGAATATAATGTAGATGTAGCAGAATATAATATAGATGTAGCAGAGCCAAATCTGTTGTAGACTTCACCTATAACATATTCCACATCCTGATTCCGTAACCCTTCTACATCTCATGCACTTCCAATACGCATACCTCGGGTGATTCAACTATTTGGGAATAAATGACTCAGCTGGCTTCAGATAGTGGTCAAGTCATGTGAAATATTTTTTACAAGCTCCACTAGACTTTTCTTTCTTATCCAGCGTACCGAGCAGGGACAGACGGAGTGTAATCTTAGTTGGGGCACAGTTAAGTCAATAATACCGTCATACAAAGTGTAAAAAATGAAGGCGTTAATGCTAAAATGACTGGCGGGCTAGAGCAGTGAAGGGGTTAATTGTAAAGTCCCTGGAGATCTAGTATACATCTACCATTCATTCTAAGTCCAGTCTTTGAAGGGTCTTTGAAAATGGGAGTAGTTAGTTTAGTGTCCAAAATACTGCCATATAGTACCTAAATAGTGAAGATGTTAATGCTAATGTCCCTGGTGGTCTAGGAGTTAATAGTGAAGTCCCTGGAGATCTAGTGCACATCTACAGTTGTTTCTAGGAGTTGAGTCCATGGGGGTTCGATTTAATATAGGGGCAGTTAGTTTAGGGTCCAAATTATACCACCATACAGTGCCTGAATAGTCAAGACGTTACCGCTTAAGTCCCTGGTGGTCTAGTTAATAGTAAAGTCCATGGATATCTAGTGCAGTAAAACTTTTGGGACTCCAGTCCTTCAGGGGAGCTTGCTCAAAAATAGCAGCCCTAGACAATTGTGGACTTTGTCACCCTCTAAAACCGGCTGTGATGTCATGGTAACAAATCAATTGCAACAATGAGATTGTAACAATGAGATTGCATAAGACTGATCTATTCAGCCAGATAGATTGTGGCAAACTCCATGTCATAACACCCCAAAAATTAGAACGAGAGCTCTGATATGCCAAAATGAGCGCCTTCCAGTCGCTCCGTAAGACATCTTCTCCACTACTTAAGGCTCGGGATAGCTCTCATTACCTTTTCAGTTCACTAGCCTCAAATTGACTGATTTTAATACGCTTAAAACGGCTCGAGTCCTTCTGAGTGTTCATTAAAACCAACAGGGTTTGCGGTGAAATACTACAATATAAAACGGGATGTACATTAATAAAGTTGTGATATATGTAGAGTGCGCGGCGCATTGATCGTCTCCGTTGTGTAGAGTATTCCGGCTCCAGTCTAATGGGAGACAAAAAAAAAACCATAGGGTAATGGTGGAGGGGGTGTTTGTCTTTAACCCTTGCAGCACATTTCTGCACAGCATGACGTACGTGTCATCATAACCAAAATGAAAGGGGCGACAAAAATTCTCCCCACAGAAGTGCAATAATTTCTAATTATCCCGATCGAGCTGCCAGAGGGCCTACTGTAGACAGCAACTTGTTGCAGATCCATCTGTTGAACAGGAGTAGGAGCCGTGCAGAGAATTCCTTGGGGCGGCTTTTTTTATCCCCCAGAAATGCATCACTTGATAAATGACACATTTTTGTCACTTTTGCTTTGCAGCGGTTCTCTCAGAACATGTGAATTTGTTTCTAAGAATGAAATGTCGGCTTATCTTACCAGCAGTGATTTGCCCTTAACTTGGGTTTGATGTACGGTCATGCTGTTCTGCTTTGTGTGATGCATGAGAATAACATAAGAGATTTTGCTGTGTGGTTTCGGGGGTCTTTTCAGGTCCCCCTCCAGTGCATTGACTAGGCTGAGATGGTTTGTGCAGTCTTGGAGTTAATATTTGCACATGTGCAGGCCCAGAATATGGTTCTTGGAGCAATTTACAGGCAAAGTCATATATGAAAGGGGGAATATAGCAGAAATCTAATCTGCCCCTCCTGGTGCTGGTTCACCACAAGTCCCCATCTGGGATAAGGCAGGGCACATGCCCACTCCTTCCCCCGAGGAGAGGAGCAGAGCAATCCTCTAGACAGGCTATTACCACCCAGAGGAAGTTACCTACCTGGCCTGGGTCTCCCTTCTCCATGGTGTCGGTATAGTGCCTATGCTCTTGGTACTTGGCCTGGGTCCCACTTCTCCATGTAACTACCTGTAGGGTGTCTATGTTTTTACTACTTGACCTGGGATGCTCTACTCCATGGTTGCCTATAGGGTGTCTATGCTGTTGGTACTTTACCTGTGCCCCCCTTCTCCATGGTACCATGTGACTGTTATGACTTGCACTTGCAGTCAAAAGTATTATGAAGGTTGTATATCATATAGACTGCCATTCCAACTGCTATAGCATCTACCATTTTTTAGGGAAGGTACTAACTTCTTGACGGTCAAGTCCTAGTTAGCAATGACTGTGGAGGGAGACATGGGAAGCTGATTGGATATCACTCCTTATTTTTTTTTTTTTTTTTTTTTAAGTACAGAGCCCCATTTTTACCTTTACTGTGTACATTATTACTTTTTTATGTATTGTGACATCACCAATCCCATTATCCCTTTACTGTGACATCACTATGTGTATTATCTTTGCACTATATCATCACCGTGTTTATTATCCCTGTACTGTGACATCACTGTGTATAATATCCCTGTACTGTGACATCACTGTGTATATTTATCTCTGTGTATATTATCCCTGTACTGTGACATCACTGTGTGCATTATCCTCCTATTGTGACATCACTTTGTGTATTATCCCTGTACTGTGACATCACTGTGTGTATTATCCCTGCACTATGACATCACTGTGTATATCATCTCTGTACTGTGACATCACTGCATGTATTATCCCTGTACTGTGACATCACTGCATGTATTATCCCTGTACTGTGACATCACTGCATGTATTATCCCTGTACTGTGACATCACTGTGTGTATTATCCCTGCACTATGACATCACTGTGTATATTATCCCCTGTACTGTGACATCACTGTGTATATCATCTCTGTACTGTGACATCACTGTGTGCATTATCCTCCTATTGTGACATCACTGCATGTATTATCCCTATGTATTAAGAAGATCATAATAGTTCTAATAAAGACAGTCATGGTTAATTGAGGCCCCAGTCCAAGTTTTTTTTTTTTCAGGGGGGCCCATGGGGGTACACCCCTGTAAACCTGGTTATTTTTAGGCATCACTTTCCCGTTCTCCTCGGTCTGCAGGTCTAGTTGCTACACTTACTTACATTTGTATACATTGGATGATATTATTCCGATCTCACTGACCTGAATGATTGTTCTCTTCACACCCGGAGTCTGGTTCACGTCTTCCGTTTAATGCACTTGACACCGCTCTGCGCTCCTGATAAAACTAATTCATTAATTGAATGGTTATTGATTTCACATGAAAAAAGTCCATATTATTTAATAACACAAATCTGAAGGCTGGCAGCCGAGCGCTCTTATTATCAGATGATTTTATTTTATTACCTAGTAGTTTGGCAGGATTATAACACTACCGGCTCCTCATCCTTCCACATGCAGTCAAGCTTAGAACATCAGGCGCTGAATCTCAGCATGTTCCCAACACCGTCCCCACTTTCCTCCACGTCCAGATGTGATTATATCACTATTGCTTAATGATTTTGCATTGGGCCTCAACTATAACTGCATTGCCTAATTATTGCACATCCAGGGTAGATGTAACGCTGCGGCCTAATACACGCTTATTCATATTCAGCTTGAGACGCTGTGATATCAGTACTGCTCAGCAAAACCGGATTGTAGTAATGTGTCATCATGGCTGGTGTAGCAGAGCTCAGTTTGTCAGATGCAGCAGAGTTGGGTTTGGCATGTGGCACAGTTTTAGCTAAACTTTCCTCTATCCTAGGTCAAGATTCAGTTCAGGGCCCTAGTCCTTTCTAAATGCTTTGGTTTTTTTTGGTGGCTACATGCCCCACTAGCTACCGTAGCAATACCCCTGCATTTGGCCCTATATTGTCTGTGCTTCTACATAGAATTGCAGGTACTGAAAATTTATGGCAGTGAGTTATCATAGTGAACAAGCCATAAGGAGCAAAATAACACACTCAGCACTGCTACACCAAATAAACCCTATAAAGACCGTAGAGAAAACGTATTGGTTTCTATCAACAGAAGGGGTTCATAATCTAATCCACGAAAAGGGAGGGCCAATTTAAAGGAAGTGTGTCACCAGAACCCAGCATATCAACCGAACCTGCAGGTAGATGGGTTAGGGTCACCCGAATCAAACGGTGTTTTCCCCTTGTGAATCGCTGCCTCCGCTGCTGAGATATCGCCAACATGCAAATAGCCCTGTGGATCAACAAGGGGGCTGCCATTACTGCAAAGAGCTCATTTGCAAATTCACAAAACTGCAATATTTTGGCAAAAGAGGCAACGATTCACAAAGGGAAAACACAGTTTGATTCGGGTGACCCTAACCTATCTATCTGCAGGCTCGGTTGATATGCTGGTTCTGGGGCCAGAAACCCTTTAATGGCGCTAAAACATAGGCAGACCATATAAAACCCTGTTCAGATGTTACAATTGGGAGCCGCCTACTGCTGTGTTACAATTGGGAGCCGCCTACTGCTGTAACTTGACCATTGGTTATGATACATTTGATGCTATAGGTCAATGGGCCCTACCCCAAACATGCCCATGGCATTTTCCCATAATCCTTTGCACAAAGATAAGGCTCCTCGTATGTAACACGGGGTAGCGGAGCGCTCTCCTCTCCAGATTTACTTCGCCTCCCTTCCCTTTTAAACGTAATTACATATTTCAAAAGGCAAAGTACTTTCATTTACCCAACTAAAGCAGCTCAGGGATCTATCTCCTTCCAGATTAGTTCACTGTCTTTACAGGATAATATTTCTTAATACCTGGTTCATTTCCATTTTATAAAGAGACGCGCTCCTTCTCCGCAGACCGCCACTTGTCTCTTCCTTATAAGATTACTTTCAAGGAAAATAATTGTTTACACCTGAGAACTATCAAAGAGACTTTGTGACAATAAGTAAGAATATTAGCTGCCGGCGGCAATGAGAACGGGTGTGATAAAGGAGAACTGACAGTATAGCGGTGTGCACACTGCTGCATAAGAACGGGAGGACTACATAGGGCTTCACTGTCTCAAATGGCCCATAATGGCCCACGCCTAGGGCGGCAGATATGAAGTGGGGGCAGCATGGACTGTCTTGTCTTGTCTTTGTATGTATGCATTCATAGTTTATCCAGTTGTAAGACATGAATTGTGTCTAATTCCTTTGTGTTTATATAGAATACAATGTGTATTGAAAAATGAAATAGTACTAGTGCAATCCTAATGTTTCCTATACAGGGCAAAATTGTATTTGAGTTGTATTATGACAGATGGAGACAAATCTGTCAATATAGAAAACATATACTGTGTAGAAAAGTTGGGTTTGTCATATGGCAAATCTTATGTATTTGCCAAAGATTATATATAAACCTTATTTTAACTCCTGCATCTTAGAATCCATACAATGACCCCAACACCCCTTGGTCCTACCATGCTAAACTTAGGTCTCCATAGAATCCTGTGCTTGTCTAATAGGACTATGGGGAGTCCATGCGTTATGGCCGTAATACAGATGCTAAAATACAGCCGTAACACGGCTGTGTGAAACTGGGCATACGAGGGTTAATCCAAAAATTTCTACACATATGTAGCAGAGCTGTATTAAGGTAACTTGTTGGGGCTGCATGGGTAGGGAGTAGTGGTAGCTCTATGTATAAAGCCAGGACTAAATGATGAATTCAGCTCTGCTACATCTGCCATATATTTTTTTAATAATTTTCTAGATCTATTTCCTTTTTGTAACGCTCCAGTTTTTTTTTTTATCACTTTCAAGTTTCTGGTCGGATTATTTTCTTCTTGTTGTGTTTTGTGTTCGCTTTGTGCTTTTTAATGTTAAACCACACAGTGTCTGCCATGCAGGATAGACTTCTGTGTATGGTAAGGTCACCAATAGCGACTGGCAGAACAATCTGCTGAATCAAGAGGGCGATTGTGAATGGTGCCAGTCAGTCGCAATTAGAGCCAGGACCAAGGAAATCCCTAACTAGTGCATCGTTTCGAGCCGGCTTCATACAAATCATCTCACCTGAAACTAATTGTCACAACAGAGATCTTATGCAAATGAGCCCCGGGGTTAGCGTGGGAAAAGAAACATACTGTCGCAAATATAGGTGACCTGCTGAGCAGGGGGTCTGTTGCTGGGGAAATCTTTGTTCGTTGCGTTTAAGGGGGGAAAAAAGTCTCCATTGTTTAAATTAAAGAGTAAAAAAAAAAAAAAAAAAACTGTGGACGCGCAGGATATAATTTTACTTTGAGTGTGGGCAGACCCCCCCTCCCCAGCCTCAAAACGCGTGTGAGTCTGGATATGTACTGTCAGCAATAGATTGTGCCATAAGTGAGTCCTCCTGTTGTCCTCATTCGCCCAGACCCCTACTTAGCCCCCGTGACCCATCCCCACCTGAACCACGCAGCTTTGCTCGCCCGTTACACTCAGCCCAAATGACCTTTGTTAAATCACAAGCGTTCAGGATGTGACCCACTTTTTACTACAGCCCTGGTTTATTTACTGCGCTAAATAGAAAACATGTCAGATTTACCTCCAGTAGTGAATCAGGGGTAATGATGTCAGGGGCCATTTTCTTCCCATATAAGTGGGGGTGTGATTTACGATACAGAGAGGCAGGTTGTGTTACTGTAGGAAGCCAAAGATACAATGTAACAAATGTCATAATTTAAAGGTAACAATGTAATTCTATTCACTTGGGGGGTTCATTTATTTAATAGTAAGTGATAGGGCCACATGTTATGCTCCATATTATGGCTAAAAGACCTAGATCGACAGATTTATTAAACGCAACTTAAGTCACCATAAAAGATCCATAAATAGAAACAGCCAAATTACTAAAGGTTGTCTAGTGTAGGAACGTCCACTTATTAATAACCAACTAAATAATTCTGTATGAGGTCTCCCATTCTGAATCTCTCCAACATGTCCATGTATTACATAGACAAGCCATTAATTTCAATGGACAGCATGTAATGCTTCCTATCCACTCTGGGGGCGCTGCAGAGGAATAACACACTTACCACCAGGTTCTCTAACAGATTACAGCAGATCAGTGGAGGTCCTAAGAATAGGACACGCTACAATCAGTGAACACTTTTAATATCTATTGCTTACCTTCCCATGATTTTCAATCAATGCAACAACATGTACACTAAATGTACTGTAACCTATACTATATATAGTGGCAAAATGCTCAGGACATGGTGTATATCCATGACATACGACATCATGAAAGACCACCTTCAATTTTTTAAAGACTTAAACTCTCCACATGCTCGATGCCAGGTAGGACTTGACTGCATGAATAGGCTTTATAGGAAGGCGCCCCATGGTGTACAGACAAAAATTATCCTAGTGGTCCATACACATTACAGTAAATATGATTTTGGTTGGACTGGATGACTATCTTATGTGTATGGGGGCCTACAGATTTTCCTCAAAATATGATATTTGGGAAAAGAAAGATTGGGCATGTTGAATTTCAATGCCCAATCCTTTTATTTTCAGGGAAGATCTTATTTCTTCTTCCCTATTCAGAACAATGAATGCTACAATGAAGTGGTTAATAGAAGATGTCCCCTGGTCTTCTGTGACTCTAGTAGGTGGCACTGCCTTAGCTCCGGGTCCACGACACCTCCTCTGACTGCTAGTATTAGGCACCACCCCCTGTGTCCATGTCAAAGCAGAAGGGTTAAGGTTGCATTTAGGAGAGGCATAGTTAGTCTCTACTTGGACCATGTAGCACCCAAAAATTCTGAGGCAGAGGGTTTGTTAGCTTAGGAGCCCACAACGTCACCTACTGGATTGGCTCCACATCAGGAACAACCTTATTTTAACCACTCCATTCTAGTCTCTACCTATTCAGAACACACCTATGGCTGACCAGACCATGCGTGCGTATAGGACAAGTCTAAAAGACATACAAGTGTTCAGCTGTTGACAGCCATTGAAGGTCTATGGATGCCTCAACTTGAAGTTCTTATGCCCCCAATGCAAAATCTGGAGCCCATGAGCTTCTATTGTCATTCATAATGTATAGTAATGGCCTCCTCAAATAGGGCTGGAGGATCTTCCAAGTTTCCTTTGACTCAAGGACCCAGGTGAAACCACAACCCCTGTCCCATACAAAAATTCAAGTATTCAGTGGTTGACAGCTATTGAAGGAGTATGGATGTCTCAACTTGAAGCTCCTTGGCCCCAATTCAAATCTGGGGCCCAAGAATTTCAACTATCATTCATAATATATATTACTGGTCTCCTCAGATAGGGCTGAAGGACCTTTTGAGTCCCCACCGACCCAAGTGCCACCACAACCCCTGCCCCTTCTTGAGAAGTGACCACTCCCAGATTTTTACCCCAACCCAAATCAAGAATGTCTTCTCTTCACATCTTCCCAAACTGTGCCAAGGCAGATGAGGAACATCAGAAAATAAGTCTGTCTGAAAGAAACTGATTCTAATCTCCAACTTTTTTTTTTTTTTCCTTCTTCTTCATCTCTTTTGTCCCTTTCCACTGTCTGAAATAATTTTCACAAATAGGAGATGTTTCACAGTGGGTATGAAGTGCTCAGCTTTCACTCATCAAACTTTAATCGAAACTGCATTTTAGTTTTTGAATAAAGAACACTTAAAAAATTTAGATGCAAATTATTTTGCATTATTCATATTCTAAGTGTCCTTGTAGATTTAAACACTTCTGAGGCCACCTTGATTCAAGTAATTACCTAGGCCCTCACTGCTCCATCATGAATAAGGTATTTTGTACAAGTAAAGTATGCGCCCAATGAGCTTTTAAAAGTGGCTTTACACTGAACTTGTGTATTGCTTCATGTGCATGAATGATTCCAACATGCGTCGCGATCTGTCTCAGGTGGGAAATCCTGGCAGTGCCTCTGTGAGTGATAGAACACGGCCCTGCGACGAGTCTCCGCGCGCTCCCATCCTTCGAACTTCTACACAATCTCAAAAGTAATTCCCAATCTTTGATTCCTTTTTTGGAACGGCTTGGAAGTATTGTGTCTGCGCCGAGCAGCCGGCATTGGGTGACGGTTAACCCTTCAGGGGCCGCCCGCTGCGGCTCCTCTTACCTGCCGCTTGGATGCATCAGCCCGTGTCGGCTTCCGCATAGGTTAATAAAACGCGATGTGCATTCACTTAACAATGTACATCTGTCTCCCCATCTGTTTCCAAAGCTTTTCCTAGATGCAAAGTCTGCAGAACACCTGAATGGTACTTTTTTTTTTTTTTTTTTTGGCGCTATAAATAATATAACGTAACTATATGTGGCTGCAAAAAAAAATTTTCAAAAAATTCCAGCAGGCCACTAAAGGGTTAACAACAGTCATGGCAGGGGCTGTGTATCTTCCTTTTTTAGAGGAGGATTTTATAACACAAACTGTAGTTATCGGGCACTAGTGCTAAAATTGGTTTATAGCGTAATAATAAATGGGTTTAAATACAGCAAAAATTAACTTGGCCTTAAAAAAAAAAAAAAAAAAAAAAAAAATTACAGAACTTAATATTGTTGGGAGCAAAAAAAAAAAAAAAGCGAACCCTACCTGACACCGTACTTGATCATCTTTACTACGCAGTGCTGCAATTAATATTTAAACATTGTAATAATGCAGTTTGCTATGCACGCACTTTTCTGCATCCCTTCCATATTTTAGCTGGAAGAGGGCGGGAGCCGAAAAGGAGGACAATTGAAATTTCTTAATATAAAACTAAAAATTACATCCACAATATCCAAACCGTCGGCGAGTTTCAAGCTCTCGTTTCAGCCAATATATATATATATATATATATATATATATATATATTTGTATTTTTTATTTATTTTTGAAATTTTTTTTTTTATGTTTTTGTATTTATTTATTTGACTGGAGGTGAAATGGAAAGCATGTGGCTGTTGTGGAGATGTCCTTTCAGTGGCTGCTGAATGACTAGCCTGCAGCCATATACAATGTGTAGGTTTTTTTTTTTTTTTAATATCAAGATGGAGCGCAAAATCAACAGCAAACTTAGAGATCTGTGAAATACCGCACCTTTGACATGAACTCATTTATAACTTCAGACTGTTGAAAAAAAAAGGATGTAAAAAAAAAAAAAAGCTA
Source organism: Leptodactylus fallax (assembly GCA_947044405.1). Taxonomy (NCBI): domain Eukaryota; kingdom Metazoa; phylum Chordata; class Amphibia; order Anura; family Leptodactylidae; genus Leptodactylus; species Leptodactylus fallax. The sequence goes on along the minus strand of CAMRHE010000028.1, from coordinate 2,536,756 downwards.
AAAAGTAATATATAGCGAGTGGGCTCATAAAGAATGCATGGATGCGGGCCTCCTCTTCCCTCTGCAGTTCACAAGGGCGATGGGACTGGTAAAACAAAGCTATAAAGTCTGGTAATTTGGGACCCGATTTCCCATTCATCCTACAAACCAGTGTGGAAAATATGCGGATCCTGGGTGAGAAGACATTGTACAAAGACCAAAAAAGTTAAAGTATTACAATTTTTGTTCTTCCACTGTAACATGCTTGGAGGACTCCGCTCCTTGGCCTGCAGGTGGTGCTGTAGATTCCTCCCCTAAGCATTGAACTTAGATTTAGAACTTTAGAGATATGACTGTCGCCGTATGACTTGTACACATATGTATAAAAAGGTAGATATGTCAATTTTTTTCTTCCTAAAATATGTGAATATGTTTTTGGTGTACTGATGATAAAATATACACAGACTATCAGTGAAATAAAGTTTTTCCTTTAAATTAAACATGGCTGGGTTATGGATGATTGGATGGTTACATGTGGTCATAAAAACAGTCATTGATGCCCCTGGAGTTATAGATGGTGTAGTCACACTAGGGCCCTTATGACTTTAGGGGCCCGAAGACCCCTCTGGTCATTGTCATAATTGATTGATTTTTATTTAGGCCCAGGATCATCAAGGTACATATCTATTGGAGCTCAAAAAACATCATATTTATCTGAGCAGAACTTTTTGCCAATCCATCAGAAACTTGTTCTCCTGATATTTAAAGGGGCTGCTCAGGATGAAAAAAAAAAGTGACTACTTTTTTCCAACAGTGCCGCACTGGTCTATAGGTTCTGTCTGGTAATACAGCTGAGCTTCACTAAAGTGATGGGGCTGAGGTGTAATTCCACACACAACCCGCGGGCAGGTGTGGCGCTATTTTTGGGGAATAAAGAAAAACAGCCATATTTTTCTAATCCTGACCACTGATTGGCTCCTGTTTTGGAACTTACAATTTACACAGCTGGTTTTGTGCCTTTGTTATCTTAATAAAATTTGTACAGATCAAATGAAAAATTTGGAAGATAAATACATATATTTGGAGGGAGCTCAACTCAGGCCTCGGTGCCAGACCCCATAGGCTAAATAAACTATTCTCCCTATCTGTGCTTGTATAACATAATATAGCGTTCAGGAACTGACTGGAGGGTCCGACTGTGTTTGACGGATGCCCAGTTTCAGTGGGTTTCTTAAAAGGTAATATTGTGCTGCCTCTGAAACCAATATTTCTTCAGCGGAAAGTATTCAGTTTCACAAATGACAACAAAAATATCACCTACGACAGAGCCAGCGAAGCTTTGTTTTCATATGAAGCTGTGGGTAAGATGTAGCAGAGCTGAATTTGTCGTTCCATAACACGCTTGGCAACTTTTGGCAAGTGGAATCCGGGAGCCCCTGGCTTGCAAAGTGTGACGCAAAAATTTTCAAAAGGCCATGGGCCCATTTAGGGTGTGACTCCCTTTATGTTGCATGTCAGACCCCTTTTGTGACATGGATGTGCCCATAAAGTGTTCATGTCATGTTGGATATGACCTGGAGATTCGCTCATTCTTCCAAGACATTGGGTCACAATCCCAGACATTCCGAGATAGTTGGCAAGTATGTATCACAATCTACTTCTAGATGATCCAACATTTTACATCCACTATAGATATAGCTATATGTCATTAGAAGACGTAGGCGCAGCCAGACTGCAACATTACATTCCGCTTGAAATGGACTACAAATCTCAGCATTCTGGTAGGCCAGCCGTTGCTAGAGGCTTACAATGTGTCCAGACTGATCACAGGGATATGGTCTCACGAGTAACAGTGGGAGGTAAGGAGGGGGTGCAGGATAGATTTTGCCCTGCCATGCCCCCTGTCCAGGTATGGGGGCCATTGAGGGAGTATTAGCATCAGATTCTCCCCTCTGTAGTGTAACTTGAGTCAATTTCTAACAAGTAGGTAACAGTTTCAGGCCTGTGTCACGGAGCATTACTGAGAACATCATGCTGGGAGATAGAAGGCTGGACACAGAAGGAGTCTGGGGGGCTGGGCAGTGCCGCATCCTATTCCTGGACAGACCTTTGCCCTCCTGCAAATAAAACATTCATGAGGGTAGAATAGAAAGCCTGCAGGTAATGGAGTTACAGAGAAGCGTCCATCTGCTGCATTACTCCATACGGAGGGGGATAAAGGGCCGAGGACTGGTGATTAATAACTACTTGTCATTGCAATAAAACATCTGCATGGCATTGAATAGGTTAAATGACCGGTACTAAAACTAGGGGAACTTTGCACGTCCGACCATCAATAATAATGGTGGTCGTATAGGAGCGCAGCCTGTCCGCTCACTAATATCCTATATGGCATACTTGTCAGTCTTCTCTTCTGGCCTCAGATACCTAATATAGAGATGACTTCATTCTTGTAGTTCTATCAGTGGGTGACATCATCAGAGCTCTGATGACATCATACCGGGGCAGAGATTAATGCGGTGATAGCGTGGATTGTGAAACTTTTTAAACTATTGTTTTGTTCCGTTCACACGCTGTCAAGGTGGCTTATCGGGTTTTCAGAAGTAAGAAGAGAGTAATTCTGTACTTTCGGGGACAGATGCAGGGAATATTGAGAAATTATTGTGGTATCCTGTCCTATTGATGGTTCTCATATCTGATTTTGAAGCTAAATAACATTCAGATGTACCGTAGCAGAGTTGAGTTTATCTTTACTAAGATAACTCAGTCGCATGAAAAAACCTGAGTCGGGTCATTTGACAAACTCCGCTCTGCTACATCTGGCAAATGCACCCCTGCTTTCATCCACTAGTACTTCTACTAGTACATACAGTACCGCCAGTACAGATATAGTATGTATCTATGCGTGTCTTATCATGACTACTTTATCTCAATCATTCCTGTAAACCCCCCACGGGGGGACTAGCTGGTCATGATGGGATTTATAGTTCTCCATCAGCCCCTGTTCTTTGCCTTGACAGTGTTAGAACTTTCCAAATCAGAACAAAAAGAATCTTCGTATCAGACAGATCACATAGATAATGTAAAAGGGCTAAATTTTACCATAAATTGTGGCATTGACAAACTCAACTCTACTACATCTGTACATGTAAAAATACTGATATGTAAAACCTATCATTAAAATGACTTAGTGACTTTATGCTTTACTCTGAGCAATATATTTAGTCTAGTTGTTGAGTGACCAAACTACTGAATCACATTGTGTAATGTCATCGGAGACGTCTGGAGTGGTTTTACATTCAACCCACGTTCAAAGATTCACCCAAGGGCAGCCGCTCTTCTAAATCATCAAGGTAGAACTGTGAGTTTGTTTTGTAAGGGTGTCCTGGGTGATTCATTGTGAGCCCCATGTCACAAAAACCCAAGGAGTGGAAGAGTTAGTGTGCCATTAACATTCTTTCACTCTCCATCTCATCGGGAGGCATCTAAGGTCCATCCATGGTGGACCATCCACCTCCCCGGCTATAGGAGGACAATGCCTGGAATGCCGGCAATGTGTTTCTATTTTTGTCACACCTATGTGTGGCCATCCATCTGGTCTTAATCAATCAGTCTCATCCAAAAAGCTTTGCTGTACTTGCAGCTGAAATAATACACCTCTTCATCAGTTCTTCTACTTAACACGTCTTCTGCCAGGACACTTACTGGGTTATTTGTCAACTGCAAAGATGTCTGGCACCACGGCTCCATGGATAAGGAGGATAATAAAAAATGATTGCATCATTGGTTTTGGTATATGGAAGCCTGCATTCGTTTCGACTTTCCCTAGGGTTGGGTTGTCTACTTGTATTGTACGACCCCAGGAAATGTCTATCCATATCGAAAGTTTACCTGTTGACTAGGCATAAGGGCACGTTGAGATCTTCACCAATCAGCCTATCAATTCTTGGGGGACATGTGTTATTGAGGAACAAAGAGGTTCCCTGAGGTTCCAGTTGATATCTACTTTTGAAGGAATACAAGATGGCTTCCTTTTCCTTCTTTAGCATTAAGGTGCCCACACTTTCAATAGCCAAACACTTGCTTGGTCGACAGCGATTCCTTATACTCCCCCACCACATACAAATTCAGGCTTGACAAGTTTCATTGACTTTAATATGATCTGGTGCCAGACAACTCTAGTGACAGCTAATCTCTCCCAAAATTGGGTGTTGAAATTTAACAATTTAACATCATCTGTTCGAGAAGAGTCAGGAAGCGCCCATAATCATAAGACAGGTGGTCAGTTCCGTCAAAGTTGGCAGATTTGGCCAACTTTGTTCTAATGTGTGTAGGCTCCTTAACATAGTGCTCCACCTGTACAATACCATGGTTAACATACGCCCATACATTGTCTTCAGTCACCCGTTATATTATGTATATACCTTCCACAATACCATGTGACTTCTTGAAATTAAATATTCTGCATTGTACACAGGGCCTTGTTTGGTTTTGGAACATCTGCTGTGGCTGATCTGGGTTCCGGTTGAGCAGTGGGAAGAGGATTGTGATGACTGGCAATATCCACGTGTGTTTCTTAAGGGTGATCATAGCAGAAGATAGAAACTTCACAGCTTTTCTTGGTTTCGAGTTACTAATTGTAGCTACTTTGTGTCATTTTACATGAAGACGGGCCATATCCATTATGTCAGATGGCTGCCATTAATACATTTTGCAGAAGTGTGCATATTTTAGGTCTTGCCGAAGCCTTGGGGGGTCTTGTGCTCATTGAATTGCATGCTCATCTGGTGAGGGCTGGGTTAACTTATTTACATTGGATTGCCATTCATCAGGTGAACTTTGCTAAGTATCAGCTGGTCATACACAGGAGGTCGGAAGCATACATGGTCACGTCTCTTCTTTTTTGCTAAGTGTGCTATTACTTTCCCCACCGGCCTAGGCACAAAGTTGTGTGGGGGATGGAAATATTACTGCCGAGGAGGCGTGTGCATAACAATACCTACCTCTGTCCTTTCTCTCTTTTGTGCTTTTCATGTCAGGGATGTTTTGCCATGCTGCCTGGGTAACTGTTCTGAAAGGTTGAAATATCCCTTGTTGAAGGAGTTTTTTGACCGAGTGCCCCCTGACATTACCTTTTGTTCTATAGAGGTGTTTGATCCTATCCCTTTCTCCTGAAGGAGAGAAAAAAAATCCTTCCCCAACCTTTAACCTTTTCTGAGCTGGTGAGGTTAAACACAGACAAGCTCAAAAATAGCTAAACAAAAAGTTTTTCCCTTATAGTGTGGGTGGTACAGATTTGAAGAGCTAATCCGAATAAGATAGTTTATTAGAAGATGTAGATTTAGCATGCCAATATTGGCTTGTAATACCAAACTACAATTTTTTGCTACATATATTTTTAATTTTTGGGTGCCACATTGGGGTTAATGAGGTCTGTAGAAATCATACCAAGTCCTATTCGTATGTGGGACACAGCTAAAGGTGGTCGTCATGCACATTACGGTAGACTTACAGTAGTGAGCCCATTCGACTACCTAATGTGTAGAGTTTTGTTTGGCATATGTTGGGAGAGAAGTATCGGGCATGTTGAATTTCTCAATGCTGCTACCAGAGGTGCCTGGCCGTGGCATGGTCCCCTTTTTCCAATGAAAAACATCCACGCTTGGCTAAAACAACTACTATATCGGTTTGCCCTTGAAAATGGTTAGCCCCATAGAGTATTGGTGCCATATAAAGGCTAGGGTTGCTCACCATTTAAAGGGTTGGTGAAGGTTATAGAAGTGAACAGTCAACATATTAGAAAAAATAAGGTCTACTTTGGCCTGGACAGTCCAACCCAATAAGAAAGCTTTCCTAGATCAATGGTCCCGATATTGTAGCTTAATCCTACAATTTTTAGTATGCTCGGACAGCTGCAAATGGGGGGTTGTAGTTTCACGACTGATTAAGGGCCACACATTGGAGATTATGGGACATAGGTTGGGGATCACTGCTATTACCAATTGGATAGTCACTATGCCAAGTGGAAGTCTTCACTAAAATCAAACTTTAGGTTCAATAATAAGCATAAAATATCAAATAATATATCAAGAAATGGAAAAAGTAAATCTACCATGAGATGACCTCAAGGTTGGTTGCTCTCCGCTACCATCACGGGGTTAATCCTGCGTGTGGAGTTTCTTTCCTTCTCTTTTTTTTTTTTTTTTTTCCTCTCTTTTTGAAAATTGAATTTTACTGCAACAAAGTAAAGTATAACGGCCCCCCGCGAGACAATATTACAGCTACTATATTGTTTTCTAAGCTGATGTCATCTTTCACAGGACCAACTTTCAAACAAAAGACAGAACATTTCTAACAAATATATCACTGTGCGAAAGGAAATCTACAAAAATGTTTAGCACAAGGTGAACTGATAACGAGGAAAGAAAAAAATTCCCTTTCTCAGTCAACAAAATGACGATCTGTTTATTTTTGTAGCCTGTTGGGAATGTTTTATCTTCACGTGAAGGTGTTTTTTTTTTTTTTGTTTTTTTTTGTGCTACACATTTTTTTATGTATGCTCAATGAACTTTTTGTAGTCTCTTGTTTTTGTTACTTGTTCTTCCCATCGGTCTATGTGGGACTACTAATGCCAGCAATCTCAGGCTGCTTCTACCTTCTACCTTTATTGTAAATGAAAGAGGTTGTCTGATAATGGATTTTTATGGCTTGTCCATCAGTCATGTTGTAAAAGTCAGGCCGGTGGGGGTCTGGCAGCCTGGACCCCTACTGATCTTGAGAACAAGTGGGTCTTGTTCCCTTTTTTTGAGGCAGCTATGCATGGTCAGTTTCGACTGAATATCAATGTGATCACTTATATGTCTTTGTAACAAAATACTTAACTCCAAGTTATTGAGCCCCAGTGCAAATCTTTAACAGGTCCCCTAAACTTTATAGTACTGTTGGCCTCATACTGTACAGAGGGACTTTTTGGACGCTCTCAGACAGTGAAAGCAATCTCTTCAACCCTTATAGCTCGCTACAACCTTATCTTTTACAACTTTTTCAAAAATAAAGTAAAAAAAAAAAATCAACATTGAGTTTCCCTTTAAGTTTTATTTATGCATTAGCATATAGACTCTATATACCGTATATACGATAGTTATATTATTGGAAGGTTTTAAGTTTTGTTCGTATTGTCCATTTATTCTCTTCTACTGGATGTGTCGGAAATGTGGCCTTTTTATTGTTTTGCATTACAAATCTGCCTCAAACCTAATTGTAGGCTGTGATGTGGATGAGTCACTAACATTTGTGTCGTGATCAGATCTCCATTATAAGCAGATGTTGGAATTACCACCACAATTTTTTTTTTTTTGCTTCTTTTTGACTTTTGAAACCTCGACATTTCTCCCCGTCATCATGTTATATTTATTTACAAACTTTGCAAACAGTTGTGGCTCTTAGCAAAGTCACCAACCCATGGTAAGAGCGTCATAACAGTATCACGTTTACGAGGCGGCAGACTGCGAGGAGCACACAAGAGCGTTAGCTGGATCTCAAGAGCCCTTTGACTGGCATAAAAATGATTCCCATATTTGAAAGGGGACAGTATTCTGCACCTGTTCTCTGTACCATTCCCCAGTCATAACATTGGAGTCATTTGATTCTGTTCATTAAAAAAAAAAAAAAAATTAAGGAATGGTTGTCGGCCAAGGGAGTGTAACTGTGTGTAGCCGGTGAATGGCAGGTGCTGGACATGGACTATTTTAATGGGTTTATATTTTAAAAAGGGATTTGTTATGGAGGAATGTATAAAAAAAAAAGTTTTAAAAATGTTTTTGTAAATTTTTATTTTAAATATTTATATTATATATATATAAACCAAAAAAAAAGTCAATAAAAGGGGATCTTTTCTTTACCAGTTATAGGTGGACTGAAGTTGATCATTCTTTTAGAATTTTTTTAACATTCCTTTATTTTTTAATATTTTTAAAAAAAACATGCAAATTAAATTTTTCTAAAATTTTAAACACAATTAAATTTGTTTTAGTAAAAAATTAAATAATGTTTACAAAAAATTTTTGAATTTAAAAAATGTATAATTTTTTAGCAAATGTTGTATACCTAGGAAATGTATAGGACTAAACCAAACCATATCTACAGTATATGGAACTTGGCTCTAGGGGGTTCAGATTTAGCAGGCACACATGGGCCCTGATGCCTGAGGGGATTGAATTTCCTTTCATAGTACAATGTAGCAGATTTTTCAGATATTTTTCAGCCCCAAACTGCAATGGCTGATAACAGGAGACAACAGAGTACTTAACAAACAGACCTTAGGTCTAGGGTCTTTGTTGACATCAGGGCCTACGTTGCTTGTGCTATGTTAAATTGCTCCGTAGGAACATCTGACACACATCTGTGTCCTTAGGTGGGCCCTCTTGGCTCTATAAGGGATCTGAGGTAAATTAGTTTCATGGGACAGAAGGTGAAACACGAGATTGTTTTATGTTTTGTTGTTGCTTCAGGCCTAGTTAGTCACCATTTTGCTGACCAAATGGCTTTCATTGTACCTCACATGACTGATATCAGATGTTGAACCTTGGGAAATTGTCGCCTTTCTGCCTGTTTATATAAGACGGCCGGCCATAGATGGGAATACCTCAGACCTGACCGGTGGTCTGATATATTTCATTATGAGGACAATGATATCCACAGTGTTGTTCATACGCAGTTTCTTATCCATCACCACTGTCGACAAAAGTTGAGGCCTAAGGAATCAATAATTGGAGAGATTTGTTGCCCATAGCAACCAATTTATAAAACCATTCTTGTTGCCCATAGCAACTAAGCACAGCTTTCATTTTGAAACAGCAGAATATGACAAGTAAGCTGTGCTGTGATTGGTTGCTATGGACAACAAGAAGGGTTTCATAAATCTCCTCTACATTATGTTCTTATATGCATTCAAAATGGTCGCCTTAACACGTTCCACTTACCACAGGCCTCAATGCACTAAGGTTTGTGCCACATAAATGAAGACATTTCCTAACCAGATTCTTAATTACTTAAAGGGATTGTCCAGAAACATAATTTAAGGCATGTCAATCTGAGAGGGCCAGACTTTCGGTGGCTTTAAGAGGGGAGTTGTTCCATAACTATCCACTGGAACGGGGCTCAGTGAAGAGGTGTTGGGGGTGGGCGGCCAATGATGGATACAAAAGAAATGGGGCCAAATAACAAACGCTATTGTGGTGCCTGATTTTATAGCTCAGAAAGGCCTGGTGTCTTTTTCCTCCCTCACCACCTTTCCATGACCTTTGGGCCTATTCCCCAACCCCCTTGTTTGAGAAAGGAATCCTATATAATGTAGGATCTTATCTGATGTTAAAGGGGATGGGACCAACCAGGATAGGGCCCCCTCTTTCCGAGGGCAGTTGCTCAGGTTAGCCCTATGTGCCCTTGACTCTGCCTCATCCAGGTTATCTAGATGCAGGGCTAGGACAGCGAAAAAATCCTAGGTACAACTCCACAAAAAGTTGCATAAAACTGCGTCTCTTTAGTCTCCGCGCGAGGAACTGAATATTTCACAAATTTGTATTTATTTTCTCCTCTCCCTTATAAATATTCACTACCCCCCAATGACACAACATCATCCAGTCATAAAATTAAATTCAAACAACCCCCCAAAAAAACCTAAAATCCCATAAAGCCGAACCCATAATTCTCCCCTACGAGCGGCGCATTACGGGAGGGCCTGTTTTATTCAGCGTGATAAAAAAGATGAAATATTCACAAACACTTTTCCCAAAATTCACCAGAGAAGAATAAACTCATCCTTATGTCAGTCTTGTTAGAGAGGGATTAAGAAACTGGCAATTATTTCGGCGACCTTAATTGTCGCTCTGCAGGAAAAAAACTGCGTAATTGGGCCACGTTTTTTTCTTCTTTTTTTTCAGCGGGCTGCACACCTGCAGCACATCGTACGGTATAATGTCAGCTTTCAGAGCGCAGCTCTGCCAGGTTCTGTCACCACCAGTCACTGCGATTCTCGGAGAATACTTTGGGCTCGTGTATAATGTGGCTTCTGTGCCGAAAAGAAGGGAGCATTTTCCGTGCCGCACAATGGAATGTACAACATCAACACTGGCTTCATTATATTTTAACGCCTACCTTCAGTGCCGCTCTGGTCTACACAGTTTGAGGTTTCATTGTTATGCCATAATGGGCCTGTGCACATCTGAAATTCCCCCTATTATTCAGCTTATTAAAGCAATACTGACTTGATTATCAGACTGCGGTATAGCGAAGAGTCTGTGCATGAGCCAAATCTGCGGTCGGCCACATTCCACTATGTGTACAAGAGTGTAAAAAAAAAAAAAGAAACACAAAAGCAGAGTTGTGTATCTTATATCGCAAAGTATGGAGGAGAATGGCTATTTGTGCCCATGTGGTGCGGGCTCAGTAAAAACTGAATGAATATTTAATGGCAATGTGAAGATATCTCTGTCTGTCCCTGCTCTTCGCTCATCGTTGCAGTGGTCATGTCAAAGTTGAGGAAGAGATGTAGCGGAGGAGCTGGGGTTTAGCTCAACTTTTTAGTACTTGGGATATATTCAGGTGGGTGATTGACATTGGATGGAGGAGCAGCTCTGCTGAGTTTGTTATACAATGATATAACCCTATTGGTGGATTTCTAGATTAATATTACATGGCTGTAAAGGTATATTGTACTAGATATTCCAGCCCTGGATCATCCAGGTTCTGTTTGCTTCATAGTTCTATATAGATGTAGCAGTGATGAGTTTGCCATATGGAACTTATCACAGTTTAACTTGGCATTTTACATAGGACTGCACCTCTGTATGGAATATCAGGGCCCATCAAGTTTTTTTTTGCAGATCAGAAGCAAAAAATGGATGCAAATGAACGACCATCCATTTGCTTAGAGATCAATGCAAAAAAAAACAACCAATCCGTCTGTCCATTTCTGATCCATACTCATGTGTCCGTCCAAAAACAGAAGAGAAACGGATCCGTTTTCATTTTTATACATTGAGCTCTATCCATTTGAGACTGTCTTTTACATCCAGTAAACGGATGTAAAAAAAAAACTTGATGTGAACGGATCCAAAGATTGTATGTCATAACCTCTCCCATGCCATGATGAGAAGAAAAACCCTACCTAGTCTTGTACTGGAAAGTGGCAGGCATCTTACCTTGTAAGATATGGAGGGCAATAGTACTCGAGACTCCTCATCAAAATGCATATATTAAGCTCAATAAAAGAGTAGAAATCCAGCGTGATGGCCGGGACCAAGTCACTATTCACATAGTACATATCAAGCTTTGTTTCCTTCAAATGACACATTCAACTCTGCTACATGACACATCCTTCCAAAGCTTCCACTCCCCACTTGCCCTATCAGCACCTTACCCGCGCCCTGCCTAGTAATAAAACAGAAACATCATATTATAGCATCAGGCATATGTATCCAATAAAGCCGACGCATTTCGCTTCCTATTTAACAGGGACTCTGTGGTGGGGAGTCGTGTACAGGACTTGACTGGTGTAACCCTTGACACCTTAACACATGGACTACATTAAAAATCCCATTACCTCTATGGACTTGCCTCATAAACAGCACTCACCGAGCACCGTGCAGAGCGCGGTTTTCCTTGTTTTTTTTTTTTTTTTCCAGCCAGACGGACTAATCTGGCATGCGGAGAGTTAACAGACTTTTCGCCCCTAAGGGAGATACTCTGTATTTTGCTATCTGACATGTTGTCATATAGAAAGAAATCAATTGGTAATTAAATGATGCACCTTGTGAAGATGACAAAAGGCATTTGGTTGCAAAAAGAGAACTGGGTTGTGAGGGGTTTGTAATGAAGGCCTAATGACTATTCATAAGAGATTTTCCGTCCGTTGATCCACTTGACTGGAATGTTCTGCCCCCGAGAGTATGAGCTGTCAGATTCTCTCACCTCAGAAAGCCGCCGCTATCGACGGTGTGGAGTTTGAGCGAGGTTTTATCTAGTCGTTGCTTAAGGCCTGTCTTAGGTCACATGCAGAAGGCACACATCTGGCTTCCTGTAGGTGCAACCTCGGGACATAAATTTTGACTAATTTTTAAAACTATAAATATGTAGGACTGACGCTGAATAAGTTACCTTGTATTCATATCGCAAACGTTCGGCGGCGGTGCCATTTCATAGCAGCAACCCGGGAGGATGTCACTGTAATTCGTAATTAGCCGACTCATTTGTTAGCAGCGGTAGAATGACCTTTTTACATAAATTCTCTAAAAATTAAAAAAAAGAAAAACAACTGAAAATGTGTAATTTTTCTTTCCGTCGCTGTGATAAAAGAATGACCTATGCTGGGTCTGACCGAACAGTCAACCACCCCTACCGGAGAAAATACACCACAGCCTTTATTTAATTACAAAAAAACTAAATGAATCCTATTGGAATCCTCCTCTTAATAAAAAACCAAAAAAAAAACAGTTTTTTTTTTAACTTTTTCGCTTTTTTTTTTATTTTTTTTCCCTTTAAATAAAAGAATATAGCTACTATAATACTACCCATATTTCGATGAATAATTATAATACTGCCCCAGTGTACAAAACTACAACTACTATAATACTACTAGAATATTGTCTCCTATGCACAGGAATATAACTACTATAATACTACCTCCTATGTACAAGAAAATAACTACTATAATACTGCTTCTATGCACAGGAATATAACTACTATAATACTGCTCCTATGTACAAGACTATATCTATAATACTGCTCTATGTACAAGAATATAACTACTATAATACTACCTCCTATGTACAAGAATATAACTACTATAATACTGCTCCTATGTACAAGACTATAACTACTATAATACTGCTCCTATGTACAAGAATATAACTACCATAATACTACTCCTATGTACAATAATATAACTACTATAATACTACCTCCTATGTACAAGAATATAACTACTATAATACTATCCCCTATGTAAAAGAATATAACTACTATAATACTGCTCCTACGTTCAAGAATATAACTACTATAATACTGCCTCTTATGTACAAGAATATAACTACTATAATACTACTCCTATGTACAAGAATAACTACTATAATACTACCTCCTATGTACAAGAATATAACTACTATAATACTGCTCCTATGTACAAGAATATAACTACTATAATACTTCTCCTATGTACAAGAATATAACTATTATAATACTGCTCCTATGTACAAGAATATAACTATTATAATACTGCTCCTATGTACAAGAATATAACTACTATAATACTGCTCCTATGTACAAGAATATAACTATTATAATACTGCTCCTATGTGCAAGAATATAACTACTATAATACTGCCCCCTATGTACAAGAATATAACTATTATAATACTGCTCCTATGTACAAGAATATAACTACTATAATACTGCTCCTATGTACAAGTCTGTATATAACTACTATAATACTGCTTCCTATGTACAAGAATATAACTACTATAATACTGCTTCCTATGTACAAGAATATAACTACTAAAATACTGCTCCTATGTACAAGAATATAACTACTATAATACTGCTCCCTATGTACAAGAATATAACTACTATAATACTGTTCCTATGTACAAGAATATAACTACTATAATACTGTCTCCTATGTACAAGAATATAACTACTATAATACTACCTCCTATGTACAGTACATGATAATAACTACTATAATACTGCCTCCTATGTACAAGAATATAACTACTATAATACTACTCCCTATGTACAAGAATATAACTACTATAATACTACTCCCTATGTACAAGAATATAACTACTATAATACTGCTCCTATGTACAAGAATATAACTACTATAATACTGCTCCTATGTACAAGAATATAACTACTATAATACTTCTCATATATACAAGAATATAACTACTATAATACTGCTCCTATGTACAAGAATATAACTACTATAATACTGCTCATATATACAAGAATATGACTGCTATAATATTGTCTCCTATGTACAAGAATATAACTACTATAATACTGCTCCTATGTACAAGAATATAACTACTATAATACTGCCCCCTATGTACAAGAATATAACTACTATAATACTGCTCCTATGTACAAGAATATAACTACTATAATACTTCTCATATATACAAGAATATAACTACTATAATACTGCTCCTATGTACAAGACTATAACTACTATAATACTGCTCCTATGTACAAGAATATAACTACTATAATACTACCTCCTATGTACAAGAATATAACTACTATAATACTGCTCCTATGTACAAGACTATAACTACTATAATACTGCTCCTATGTACAAGAATATAACTACTATAATACTGTTCCTATGTACAAGAATATAACTACTATAATACTGCTCCTATGTACAAGAATATAACTACTATAATACTGTTCCTATGTACAAGACTATAACTACTATAATACTGCTCCTATGTACAAGAATATAACTACTATAATACTACCTCCTATGTACAAGAATATAACTACTATAATACTGCTCCTATGTACAAGACTATAACTACTATAATACTGCTCCTATGTACAAGAATATAACTACTATAATACTGTTCCTATGTACAAGAATATAACTACTATAATACTGCTCCTATGTACAAGAATATAACTACTATAATACTGTTCCTATGTACAAGACTATAACTACTATAATACTGCTCCTATGTACAAGAATATAACTACTATAATACTACCTCCTATGTACAAGAATATAACTACTATAATACTGCTCCTATGTACAAGACTATAACTACTATAATACTGCTCCTATGTACAAGAATATAACTACTATAATACTGTTCCTATGTACAAGAATATAACTACTATAATACTGCTCCTATGTACAAGAATATAACTACTATAATACTGCTCCTATGTACAAGAATATAACTACTATAATACTTCTCATATGTACAAGAATATAACTACTATAATACTGCTCCTATGTACAAGAATATAACTACTATAATACTGTCTCCTATGTACAAGAATATAACTACTATAATACTGCTCCTATGTACAAGAATATAACTACTATAATACTGCTCCTATGTACAAGAATATAACTACTATAATACTGCTCCTATATACAAGAATATAACTACTATAATACTGCTCCTATGTACAAGAATATAACTACTATAATACTGCTCCTATGTACAAGAATATAACTACTATAATACTTCTCATATGTACAAGAATATAACTACTATAATACTGCTCCTATGTACAAGAATATAACTACTATAATACTGTCTCCTATGATATTATACAGATGATATGAGAGTGATTTTACCCTTCTTATGAAATACAAGTCCCATTAGATGCTGCTAGGACATGCTGGGAGTTATAGTCCTGCCACACCTGTATATATTCACATTATTTCTATAAGAAAACCTCTGCTGAAATGTCCTTTTTCCAGGTTAGTCTTAGACTTCCCACTTGTGGCTGAGGGAATGTTAGAAAACACGGCTTTTATCAGATTACAGCTGATTCTCGTACCCAGGAGGATAGAGAGAAAACGTTAAATGCATCAATTCACTTTAACTACAGCGATGGGTAATGCTTCGGTCAGAGAGGTAGCAAAAATTGAATTATGTTTCTTCAATCCCTATCCATTATTTGAACTTTTATTTTGTTTGCGACGATTTTTGTTCGCTGAGATTCTAGATTCTGTCTCTGGTTTTCAGGCGTCTTGGCAGACTATTTCCTTCTGTGGTAGAGATAGAAAAGAATGGAGGAAAAGAGGAAGTGCCAGTGTAATACTGTATGAAGACAAGGGGTATATATACCTCCATAGGGCCTGAACCCTATATGTTTTGATTATTTTGTGTTGACCTAGGTGGAACATTGAGCAGATTTATATTGGACACTATGAAGCCAATGGTAATGTCTACAAGTTGACTAGAGCTTGAAGTCATGTGCCCTATGGTGCCAACAAGCCACAGATAGGGCAATACTGTGATGCAAGGTCCAGGGCAAAACATGTTTATGGGTCTTGAAAATGGAGAGAAATAACAGCACCAAACAAAGCCAAAAACTTACAATGCTCACTTAAAGTGGCATAAAGGGCAATGTAGTGCTCAGATAATATCACTGAAATGTACGATTCAATAACTAAGCAATATCAAAGCTGGCAGCAAGAGATGGAGGAAGTATAGAGCAGACTGGGCGGAGGTGGCCCGTACATGGTGGGGAGCCAAGGAAAAAATTTTCCTTATATTCTGGTTCTGGCCATAGAGCAAGATGATATTAATGATAGAGATCTAGGGTGCCCCAGTATCATGGTAGTTATATTATAGTAGTTATATTCTTGTACATAGGGGGCAGTATTGTAGTAGTTATATTCTTGTACATAGGAGCAGTATTATAGTAGTTATATTCTTGTACATAGGAGGCAGTATTGTAGTAGTTATATTCTTGTACATAGGAGAAGTATTATAAAGTAGTTATATTCTTGTACATAGGAGCAGTATTATAGTAGTTATATTCTTGTACATAGGGGGCAGTATTGTAGTAGTTATATTCTTGTACATAGGAGCAGTATTATAGTAGTTATATTCTTGTACATAGGGGGCAGTATTGTAGTAGTTATATTCTTGTACATAGGAGCAGTATTATAGTAGTTATATTCTTGTACATAGGGGCAGTATTATAGTAGTTATATTCTTGTACATAGGAGCAGTATTATAGTAGTTATATTCTTGTACATAGGAGCAATATTATAGTAGTTATATTCTTCTACATAGGAGTAGTATTATAGTAGTTATATTCTTCTACATAGGAGGTAGTATTATATTAGTTATATTCTTGTACATAGGAGGCAGTATTATAGTAGTTATATTCTTGTACATAGGAGCAGTATTATAGTAGTTATATTCTTGTACATAGGAGGTAGTGTAGTATTATAGTAGTTATATTCTTGTACATAGGGACAGTATTATAGTAGTCATATTCTTGTACATAGGAGCAGTATTATAGTAGTTATATTCTTGTACATAGGGGGCAGTATTGTAGTAGTTATATTCTTGTACATAGGGGGCAGTATTGTAGTAGTTATATTCTTGTACATAGGGGGCAGTATTATAGTAGTTATATTCTTGTACATAGGAGCAGTATTATAGTAGTTATATTCTTGTGCATAGGGGCAGTATTATAGTAGTTATATTCTTGTACATAGGAGCAGTATTATAGTAGTTATATTCTTGAATATAGGGGCAGTATTATAGTAGTTATATTCTTGTACATAGGGGGCAGTATTGTAGTAGTTATATTCTTGTGCATAGGAGCAGTATTATAGTAGTTATATTCTTGTACATAGGAGCAGTATTATAGTAGTTATATTCTTGAACATAGGGGCAGTATTATAGTAGTTATATTCTTCTACATAGGAGTAGTATTATAGTAGTTATATTCTTGTACATAGGAGCAGTATTATAGTAGTTATATTCTTGAATATAAGGGCAGTATTATAGTAGTTATATTCTTGTACATAGGGTGTAGTATTGTAGTAGTTATATTCTTGTACATAGGAGCAGTATTATAGTAGTTATATTCTTGTACATAGGAGCAGTATTATAGTAGTTATATTCTTCTACATAAGAGTAGTATTATAGTAGTTATATTCTTGTACATAGGAGGTAGTATTATAGTAGTTATTATATGTATGTACATAGGAGCAGTATTATAGTAGTTATATTCTTGTACATAGGAGCAGTATTATAGTAGTTATATTCTTGTACATAGGGGTATTTGTAGTATTATAGTAGTTATATTCTTGTACATAGGAGCAGTATTATAGTAGTTATATTCTTGTACATAGGGGGCAGTATTATAGTAGTTATATTCTTGTACATAGGGGCAGTATTATAGTAGTTATACTGTATTCTTGTACATAGGAGCAGTATTATAGTACTTATATTCTTGTACATAGGAGGCAGTATTGTAGTAGTTATATTCTTGTACATAGGAGCAGTATTATAGTAGTTATATTCTTGTACATAGGAGCAGTATTATAGTAGTTATATTCTTGTACATAGGAGCAGTATTATAGTAGTTATATTCTTGTACATAGGAGGTAGTATTATAGTAGTTATATTCTTGTACATAGGAGCAGTATCATAGTAGTTATATTCTTGTACATAGTAGTATTATAGTAGTTATATTCTTGTACATAGGAGCAGTATTATAGTAGTTATATTCTTGTACATAGGGGGCAGTATTGTAGTAGTTATATTCTTGTACATAGGGGGCAGTATTATAGTAGTTATATTCTTGTACATAGGAGCAGTATTATAGTAGTTATATTCTTGTACATAGGGGGCAGTATTGTAGTAGTTATATTCTTGTACATAGGAGCAGTATTATAGTAGTTATATTCTTGTACATAGGAGCAGTATTATAGTAGTTATATTCTTGTACATAGGAGTAGTATTATAGTAGTTATATTCTTGTACATAGGAGCAGTATTATAGTAGTTATATTCTTGTACATAGGGGGCAGTATTATAGTAGTTATATTCTTGTACATAGGAGAAGTATTATAGTAGTTATATTCTTGTACATAGGGGGCAGTATTATAGTAGTTATATTCTTGTACATAGGAGCAGTATTATAGTATTTATATTCTTGTACATAGGAGGCAGTATTATAGTAGTTATATTCTTGTACATAGGGGGCAGTATTATAGTAGTTATATTCTTGTACATAGGAGGCAGTATTATAGTAGTTATATTCTTGTACATAGGAGCAGTATTATAGTAGTTATATTCTTGTACATAGGAGCAGTATTATAGTAGTTATATTCTTGTACATAGGAGCAGTATTATAGTAGTTATATTCTTGTACATAGGAGCAGTATTATAGTAGTTATATTCTTGTACATAGGAGGCAGTATTATAGTAGTTATATTCTTGTACATAGGAGGCAGTATTATAGTAGTTATATTCTTGTACATAGGAGCAGTATTATAGTAGTTATATTCTTGTACATAGGAGCAGTATTATAGTAGTTATATTCTTGTACATAGGAGCAGTATTATAGTAGTTATATTCTTGTACATAGGGGGCAGTATTATAGTAGTTATATTCTTGTACATAGGAGGCAGTATTATAGTAGTTATATTCTTGTACATAGGAGCAGTATTATAGTAGTTATATTCTTGTACATAGGAGCAGTATTATAGTAGTTATATTCTTGTACATAGGAGCAGTATTATAGTAGTTATAGTCTTGTACATAGGAGCAGTATTATAGTAGTTATATTCTTGTACATAGGGGGCAGTATTATAGTAGTTATATTCTTGCACATAGGGGGCAGTATTATAGTAGTTATATTCTTGTACATAGGAGGCAGTATTATAGTAGTTATATTCTTGTACATAGGAGCAGTATTATAGTAGTTATATTCTTGTACATAGGAGCAGTATTATAGTAGTTATATTCTTGTACATAGGAGCAGTATTATAGTAGTTATATTCTTGTACATAGGAGGCAGTATTATAGTAGTTATATTCTTGTACATAGGGGGCAGTATTATAGTAGTTATATTCTTGTACATAGGAGGCAGTATTATAGTAGTTATATTCTTGTACATAGGAGCAGTATTATAGTAGTTATATTCTTGCACATAGGGGGCAGTATTATAGTAGTTATATTCTTGTACATAGGAGGCAGTATTATAGTAGTTATATTCTTGTACATAGGAGCAGTATTATAGTAGTTATATTCTTGTACATAGGAGCAGTATTATAGTAGTTATATTCTTGTACATAGGAGCAGTATTATAGTAGTTATAGTCTTGTACAGAGGAGCAGTATTATAGTAGTTATATTCTTGTACATAGGAGCAGTATTATAGTAGTTATATTCTTGTACATAGGGGGCAGTATTATAGTAGTTATATTCTTGTACATAGGAGGCAGTATTATAGTAGTTATATTCTTGTACATAGGAGCAGTATTATAGTAGTTATATTCTTGTACATAGGAGCAGTATTATAGTAGTTATAGTCTTGTACATAGGAGCAGTATTATAGTAGTTATATTCTTGTACATAGGAGCAGTATTATAGTAGTTATATTCTTGTACATAGGGGGCAGTATTATAGTAGTTATATTCTTGTACATAGGGGGCAGTATTATAGTAGTTATATTCTTGTACATAGGAGCAGTATTATAGTAGTTATATTCTTGTACATAGGGGCAGTATTATAGTAGTTATATTCTTGTACATAGGAGGTAGTATTATAGTAGTTATATTCTTGTACATAGAGGGCAGTATTATAGTAGATATATTCTTGTACATAGGAGCAGTATTATAGTAGTTATATTCTTGTACATAGGAGGTAGTATTATAGTAGTTATATTCTTGTACATAGGGGCAGTATTATAGTAGATATATTCTTGTACATAGGGGCAGTATTATAGTAGTTATATTCTTGTACATAGGAGGTAGTATTATAGTAGTTATATTCTTGTACATAGAGGGCAGTATTATAGTAGATATATTCTTGTACATAGGAGCAGTATTATAGTAGTTATATTCTTGTACATAGGAGCAGTATTATAGTAGTTATATTCTTGTACATAGAGGGCAGTATTATAGTAGATATATTCTTGTACATAGGAGGCAGTATTATAGTAGTTATATTCTTGTACATAGGAGGTAGTATTATAGTAGTTATATTCTTGTACATAGAGGGCAGTATTATAGTAGATATATTCTTGTACATAGGGGCAGTATTATAGTAGTTATATTCTTGTACATAGGAGGTAGTATTATAGTAGTTATATTCTTGTACATAGAGGGCAGTATTATAGTAGATATATTCTTGTACATAGGAGCAGTATTATAGTAGTTATATTCTTGTACATAGGAGCAGTATTATAGTAGTTATATTCTTGTACATAGGGGCAGTATTATAGTAGTTATATTCTTGTACAAAGATGGCAGTATTACCCATTACTAGACAGATTTCCATAGGTCAGACCCGATCATGCTGCCACCACCACAAACCCAACAACAATTGGTCAAATTATCTCTGTTTCTATGACCAGACTTATCCTCAATGTAATATTTCGGGATTAATGATGCACACAATTTGCAAAGAGTTCCTTTCGGTTATTTTGGCAAACAGGTCACCTGTATCAGAGGTTAATTTGTTTATCACCTCATTAGGGTTATTACATGATCCACTTAAAAAAGAGACATTTGTGAAAACAATAAGCCTTTGTAAGGCCCACAGCCGGGGGAGGGGGGGTCGACAGCAACCTTCAGCATGTCAATAATGGAGCAGCTCTGTAATTCAATACATTATGTATTTGTGAGGAACTTCTGTTGGTGCATTGTGGTTAGTGTGCCTCGCTGACGTCTTTCTTTCAAGCTGACAAAGTGGCCGAATAAATGGCCAATTGTCACAGAAACTGTGATATTCATTATTAATGTGCACTGATTGCAGCTTTACTGAATGCACTGAAAAATATATCAGTATGTAAACAGCTCCGAAAATCAGCGTAGGGAACGGAGGCGAGAAGTGTGCACACAGTGGGCAGGCGATGTGTCTATCGGTCACTGTCCTCTGCCCCTATACAGTGGCAGGGCTATGGTGTAAAATATGCCGCCATATACAGGGCCACAAATAACCTGCATAAGACTATCTGTAAACAGGTACCTTGGTTATGCTCTGCAAGGCACCCCCATGGTATGAACATTGTCAAAATAACACGGTGGCATAGGATGGTGTACAAACATATACTTTATTGCCTCGCTACAAGGCACATACATGATACCAGTATATAGCATTGGCACTGCCAAAATAATATGGCAGCAGTTTTCCTCCTTAGCATGCCGAGCAAGGTCATTGAGGCAGCATTGGCCCCTCTTAGCATGCCCAACAAGGCCAGTGAGGCAGTTGTTGCCCTCCTTAGCATCCCAACAAGGTCAATGGGATGACAGTTTTCCCCCCTTAGTATCCCAAACAGGGTCAGTGAGGTGGCCATTACCCCCCTTTGTACCCCCAACAAAATCAGTGGGGCACCAGTTGCCACCTTAACATCCCCAACAAGGCCATTGAGGTGGTAGTTTCCCCCTTTCTCTTAAATCTCACAAATATATAATGGGCAAAAATTGACTTTGCTCTGGGATAGGCCCAAGAAATAAACATTTATGAACTAACTTTTTGAGCACCAAAAAAAAAAGTGTCAAGCCGAATGCCCAGGCGACGGATCTTTCTCAATAACACACATAATGTTCTGTCATATCATATCATGTTTTCTTTTAAGTTCACCGAGAACTGTCTTGATAAGATTAAAACCAAATTGGTGCTTTTTTTTTTTTTTTTCTATTCCTCGCCTTCACTGTACTCCCTTAGTGTCAAAAAGAAAAGCAAAAATTAATAGAATTTTTTTTATATATGTATTTTTTATTTTATTTTATTTATTTATTTTTTTTTATTTTTTACAGCGAAGCTTTAACAAGTCTTATCACTGACAGCAAAGGGAATTGTGTTACCTGGTTGTGTTGTAGTCAGATCTGATGCCAGTAATAGGCCGTAGCGCAGTGTTATCTGTTTATTTATCATACAATTATACCAGCATGCACTTGGCAACTTGGAGTAAGTCTGGCGGAATGAATAATGTCTACTCTTCTACTGAAGCAGAGGATATTTTAGTGAAATTCATGCCAAGCCAAGGCAACAATAGCCTTTTTTTTTTTTTTTTTTTTTTTTTTAAATAATAAAAAATAAAATCAAAAAATATTTTTGACTTTTTGAAATATGTAGAAATATACATGTAGATGTATAGGGACAAGTGTGCAGTTCCGTAGACCTCGCCATACGGTGACATTATCCGTATCATCATCGGAGGCGACTAGTCTAAGGTTAAATTTTTAATGGCACACGTATGGGTCCAGTGGGCCGAACGTTATCTCGGTTATTAGTAGACAAATGATGGAGTCGATTACACCTTGGACCGAAATTGTTTTTTAATACATTTTCTGCAGCACAATAAAGGTAACAGCGCGAGCGGCTTTACGTTTACAATACCCCATCAGCAGATCTGTGTTTTGCCAGATTCTGTTACAACTAATGGCCCCTGACAGTTTTCCAGTTAAAAATTATACATAAGGGTCACTTTCCCTTAAATTATCTATTACATGCCAGCTGTTCACCACTGTACCCGTTTCAGTGTCTATCCAATGCCTGATAATGCTCTTTGCCTGCAATGTCAATGACAAGACTACAGAAGATAAAGTTTAATGTGTGCATGCTGTACCTTGGTGGATTTGCACACCACTATCCTCTATCTGGACACATCTAGGCCGTTGCAAATTCTCTCTGTACTCGTGTAATATTCCAGCTCTGCAACCATTATTCCTCCCTTGCAATAAAATGTTCTCTTTTCTGTTTTTGTGGAGCTGACTGATGGTCCTGGAGAGGCCATAAGTGCCTCTTGGATATTATCTACACAATAACAACAACTCCAGGCAGGACAAAGAAACTTTTTGTTGGGCTACCTTTAGAACAAGCCAAGGGGTCTCTCCCCCGTCCGGTGACTGTATTCAGGTGTTACCAATAATTATACCCATCCCAAAAACTCTTGTGGAGGACACTTATAAGAGACCCTTTAAGACATGGAACCACTCTAGGCAGACAAGAGAAACTGGTTAACTGCTAATTACTGTCAATAGGACTAACTTCTTGTGGCAGTGGGCCTGTGAATTCGACACGGACGACGTCTACTTGGAGGTTATATTTTTGACCTACGTATGTGTTGACATCTCAAAAACATCCTTACGACGGGGTAGAGTTTAGTTATTTTATATGTTCTTATATAGGTCATTGGAAAATAATGACAAAAACACTCAGTTGTATGTTGTCAATTTATGGAGATTGGTGCCAAAAACATTTGGTAGTAAGTGGTCTTTCCATACCGTAAAATACTTGGCATTATTATACAAAATCTATTCAGTTCAACATGGTCTTTCTATACCAAAAACATTCAGTTGTGGTCCATTTATGGAGAATGATTTTAAAAAACATTCAGTTGTACTTGGTCCTACATAACAAAACACTTGTTTGCATGGGGTCCTTCCATGGAGAATGATTGCAAAAAAAAACCCCACTGGATAATAAAAAAGAACTTGAATTTGCAGGATTAGAGTAACATGGCAGCTTTCTTCCAAAAACAGTGCCACACCTGCCCGTAGGTTGTGTCTAGTGTTGCAGTTTGAAATGAATGGGGTTGAATTGGACAATTTTGAAAGAAAGCAGCCATGTTTTTTGTGATCCCGGACAACCCCATTAAGTATAAGTTCCCCTTATGACTACATTTGTCATCAGCTTGCACATATTTGCAGCTTAGTCTACAATTTCGCGTGTACAGGAGGCAGCATGGAGGGTACGTTAGATCCTTAAACGCTTCTGGAGGGAGCAAAACTGACAATGATGCAGTAAACCTGGCATCTGCGCGCCCCACCAGGATAAACAAGTCTGACACAGCAGTCGCCCTGTTGGTTGGAGGGCATGTACGGAGGGCGGTGGAAATTGATATGCATTATTATGGTATGTAAAATTTAGCACAGGGGTCGTAGCACAGGTGGGGGGTTCCTGCTTATTGATTTTTGTAATTGTGTTAGAACATACGGCTAATGCTTTCTGGCCCCGGGGGGCCCTGGGAGAGCTTACCTTGAGTAATAAACCCCCATAGCTCACATGGCGATACAGCCCAGACTGCACACTCAAGGGTTTGTCGTCTTGCAATAAAACTTCAAGGGAGAGAGAGCAAGAGGAAAAAAAAATGTGCGGCATTTATTGCAAACTTAATAATCCATCCATGGAAATGGTCCACTCATTCTAATTACTCATATTTCCGAGTAAATTAATCACAAAAACGTATGTTACATGTTGTTTCTCCAGCTGAAAGCAAATTAGGCTTCCAATAAGACAGTATATCAAACAAAATAGCATGTTCAACTGCGAGATAGATGATTATTATTTTTTTTATTTTTTTTTAAGAATTATAGTCAGACATTTTTTGGCAGACAGATTGTTTTTGCTCTATCAAAATGACAGTTTCTTTTGTATCTGCAAGAGTTCTAATTAGACAAAGGGTTGCAATCTGCTCCGTAGAGTAAGGAATGTTTGTTACCCGGCTCGAGAAATTCCACTATTGGAATCGACTGATACGGGGAGGGAAGACGGAGAAACAGCACACACTTCATGTTGTGTCGTTGGCAGACGTCTTGAGAAAAGAGCCCGTTCTGGCTCTGTCTGCAGTGTTGTGGCATCACCGAGCTGTGTACTTCTAGATCACGTTTTTGTGTTCATTCAGATCAGGCCTGAACATTGGGTTTACCATCTAATTCTCTTCGGTCCTAAGAAATTTTTGGAATTTTTTGAATTGGAAGAAAAGGCACAATCTACAAAAAGTTGGGGGCCTTGATCGGATCCGATTCCAGGATCCACAGCTTCGCCATACAGTCATGTTAGGATCCTTAGAAAGTATATAACCACATTCTTAACGGCTGAACCCCCACCGATTGGAACCTTTGACAAGTCTCTATGATATTTCAAAAGTTTTATGAAGCAATGGATACATCTTAAGGCTATAGCCCCCACGTTGCGGAAATGCAGCTTTTTTTGTTGCAGATTTTGTTGCGGTTTTTTGAGCCAAAGCCAAGAATGTCTACAAAGGAATGGGAAACATATAGGAAGTTCTTATACTTCTACCTTCTGCACAGTCCACTCCTGGCTTTGGCTCAAAAAACCGCAACAAAATCTGCAGCAAAAAAAAAAGCTCCGTTTCCGCAAAGTGGGGCCGTAGCCTAAAGGGGTACTCAGGGACTAGTAAAGTGCATTCTATACTCCCTGTTTTTTTAGCTTTGTGGAGAGTAACTGGAGAGGCCAGAACTCTTGATCCTCTGCCTCCCCTGCTGACGTTCAACTCTTGGTCACATGACTAACTCAACTCTACTCAATGGACGTATGGCCCAAGTAAAGTGGGTCAATGACATCAGTGACAGTTGGGGCAGCTGTAGGGGAGACAGAGGACCGAGAGCTCCGGCCTCCCCAGCTGCCCTCTGCAAAGGTATTAAATTGGGCTGTGGAGGAGCAGTGTGTATAGTAGTAATAAGGTTTAACCAGTGGAGCGAATGCACTGGTAAGCTTTATTATTCCTTTAAGTGTATGCTCCTGAGATGTAATACCAGATATAACCATAGGCAAGAGTGGCGCTGTTTCTGAATTTTTTTTTTTTTCTTTTCTCTAATTTCATACAGCCTACATTTCATGTAGGGGAAACATTGACTTTATAATAACTTACCTGCATGGATTTTCTCCGTAGTATATGCTGAGTATTATCACACGGCCCACTTACATTAAGCTGCTCCCTTCCATACCCCGTATCACCCACCACTCTGTATTTTCCCTGTACGTCAGGCCTATCAGGTTACAGCACAGAAGGTTTCTAGTTAAAGTATGTTTAGAAAAGACTTTCAAGACTTTCCCCACGCCTTGACACACACTTCATGGCGGTTCAAGACAAATTCCCCCTTATTTATACCGAAACTTACCTTTGGGTGAGGAGGACATTGAGTCTATGGGCTTCATATATTACAGGTTATTGGGGAATCCCATAATAAGTGTAATCTCATCAGATTATTTATTATATGTGGGTGACGTCTAGAAAGGAAAGAATGAGTCGGTGTCCTTATGAGTGTGCACGACTACTCACTACGACTACTCACTACTACTACTAGTAATCTGCCGGATAGTTATTATACCAGGACCGTGCAACTACCTATACAACATATCATTACATGCGGAATACTACTCCTATCTGACACCTGAAGTATTGCTTTAGATCTGGGCAGGGGGAGCTATAGACGAAAGGTAAGGCAGGACTTGTATGTATCAGCTCATGAGAATAGTAATAATTATTACCAATTAATTGTCCTTATTACAGATTAACTGAGATTATAGGTCAGTATTACAGATTATTAGTCTTTATTACAGATTTAACAAAATTATTACATAATATTAGACATAAATACAGGACTATTCAGACTAGGAATATGAATTATTACTATAGATTTACTGCACATATTACAGATTATTGACCAATATTTCATCTTAATATGTAGTAATTGTTACAGATTAAGAATTAGTATTACATATTAATGGTGATTCTGACAGATTAAGAGGCATTATTATGTATAAATTAATAGTGATGATGGCAGATTAGAGATTATGTGAGAATAATGGTCATTATTAAAAGTATATATTCCAGATTTACAGTCATTATTACAGATTATTAGGTTATTGTCCATTATTTTCATAGTAATAATTTCAGAATAGAGGTTATTATTACAGATTAAACGCCATTATTACTATAAATTGCTATTGTAATGTCCAATATTACATATCAGTAGTAGAACATACAGCACAGTTGGCTAAAATCCCACCCAAACATGGTGGCCAGTGGCCATAACTTTGCGAGTAAAACTGAGTTGGTACCTTTATAATCCTGCAGCCATTAGCCACTCCTGTTGGGTGGAATTTCGGCAACGTGCGGCTGCCGGGCCAGGCATTTCTACCCTTAGAGATTAAAAACTACTATTACCAATTAATCGTCATTATTATAGGCCATTATTACAGATTAACGGACATTTTTACTATTTTTGCCATTGTTATATTCAATATTATAGAATAAAGGTCATGATTTCAGATTAAGGGTCATTCTTACAGATTAAACAGGATTAGTTCAAACTAACAGGCCATTGTTACAGATTAAAGGTCTTTATTACAGATTACAGATACAATTATTACTATTATTTGCCAAGACAATGAACATTATTACAGACCAATAGTTATTATTACGTATCAGCAGCCAATATTTCAGTTTAGTAGCTGTTTAAGAGTCTACAGATATTACAGATTAATTGTCATTAAAATGTATGTTATTGCAGATATTTATTTATAATTAACATATTAAGACTCATTATTACTGGTCAGTAGTCCTTACTACAGATTAATGCTCATTTCTGCCAGCTATCAGTCATTATTATATATTCATTGATTATAGATGATTGGCTATTATTACATTATTACATAGCCATTAATAGTCCTTATTATATATCCATTGAATATAGATTATTACACAGCTAGTCACTATTATATATTCATTAATTATAGATTATTGGCAGTTATTACATAGTCATTATATATTCATAGATTATTACATAGCCATAACTAGTCATTATTATACATTAATTGATAGATTACTGAGTTTTATTTCATAGTCATTATTATATAGTCATTTATAGATTATTACATATCCATCAATAGTGTTTATTATATATTCATTCATTTTAGATTATTGGGTATTATTACATAGTTATTATTATTATATATTCATTCAATATAGATTATTACATAGTCATTATTATATATTCATTGATTATTGAGTATTATTACTTAGTCATTAATAGTCATTATTATATATTCATAGATTATTGGGTATTATTATATAGTCATTATTATATATTCATTCATTATAGATTATTACATACCCATTAATTGTTGTTATTATATATTCATTGATTGAATATTATTACGCAACCATTAATAGTGTTTATTATATATTCATTCATTATAGATTATTACAGTCATTAAGTCATTATTATATATTTATTGATTATAGATTATTACATGGTCATTAATAGTCATTGTTATATATTCATAGATTATAGATTATTGGGTATTATTATTATATAGTCATTGATTATTGAGTATTATTACGCAGCCATTTATAGCCATTATTATAGGTCCACTTCCTTTTTTACCTCC
This sequence comes from Leptodactylus fallax, assembly GCA_947044405.1. Lineage (NCBI taxonomy): Eukaryota > Metazoa > Chordata > Amphibia > Anura > Leptodactylidae > Leptodactylus > Leptodactylus fallax. Next base: position 2,507,860 of record CAMRHE010000028.1, on the reverse strand, counting down.
TCCTCATGAAAAAATAAATAAAGAAGCTTAACGTCACCTTTCCCAAAACCATTTCACACATTCGACTCCCCGGAGACCAAATTCCAGGAAGTTCAGTGACTTATTTTAAAATTCCTTGTCTTTTTATACAGACGTTTTATAGAAGCTACCTAGTAAAAAAAAAAAAGTTAAAAAAATAAACAAAAAGTTACATTCACCTCGAGAAGGGGGGCATTTATTTATTTCCTGAGAAAGTACAATGTGAGAAGTTATATTGTGGAGCAGAAGGTCCTGAGCTTCCTGTTGAGTGTTTAGTGGGAGGATCTGGGAGAGGATTACAAGGAGTTTGGAGAGATAAGTGGCTATCTGCTCTGTTCCGGTAAAGGGAAAAAAAACGAATTTCCAGGATTTCCTCACCCCACAAGGTTGATACTTTGTATCAGTGCGCGGTCTGATTGTTAGCCTGGTTTTGCGCTCTCTCTGTCTCGCTCCCTTTGTCTTGGAGGGGAAGGCTGCCGCAAGCACTTCCACCTGGATGTTTAAATTATTTAAGTCGCAGGAACTCGGCTTTTTCCCTCCTGAGTAGTTGTGGGTTTTAAAGGCTAAAATTGCTTCATCATGCCAAAGTGAATGTATGCATAAATTATTTAGTTAAACCTGAGAAATCGCAGACTTTCCCACTGATGTCTTTGGTTTTTCTTCTTCTTCTTCTTTTTTTTCCTAAGAGCGCCTGATTAAATTTCAGAGAAGCCTCCGTTTTCTCTGAACGTGTTTTAAATACCCTGCAAGTTTGGCGCCCGATAACAGGAGAGCAGGATGGGGCTGTAAAGATGGCATGCTGATAGGTGACAATATCACAGCCTGCAATGTAGGAACAAGTACAGATGTAGTGGATGGGACCAGATGGCACCGAGACCCAGGCACTTTTTGGTTTCTTTTTTTTATTTTTATACCAAGCGGTACGGTTTTGGGCAAGGTCACTGTCTGTTGATGAAATATGTGAAGACCATGTTGCAGGTTTACCAAAAAACACAGGGCTAAAACACGAACACGGCTCTACTGTACCAAAGTAAGGCTGCATTCACATGACTGTTAACAAAAATAGGACACGTCCTATTGTCTGGGGGTCCGAAAAACGGACCGTCAAAACAACGTGTGAATACACATATTGAAATCAATGTATTCTAAAAACTGCTACAAAAACAGCCATGACATAAGCGTATTTATACCTTTGTGTGAATTAGGCCTTATGCACACAGCTGTTCTGTTTTTCACTGACCTAACATCCGCGAAAAACCGACGTGTCTGCCCATTCTTGGCCTTATTCACATGACAGTGAAAAACAAATGACACATTCAGTCTGTTACATCAAGGCAAAGTGAGCCAAACGACAAACCAATCTGTTACCTGTAGTTCTGCTACACCAAGATTACTTGTGCCAAATGACAAACTCCGTTCTGCTGTATCTGATATGCAATTCTTCCATACTAGATATTGCATATATAAATATATCGGAAGGTTGTTGCTATTACTTTCGTCCATAGCTCCATCGCCTTCCATGACACATTCTAAACATCATCAAAGACAATGTAGCAGAAACACAGCATAGGCCAGATACATAAATCCTAGCCATATGAGCTTACAATCTATAATAAGTACTAGGGGGTAGGTCTTATATGTCATATACTGTCTTATATGACCAGACTTACGTTAGAATGGACATTTACAAGTAATGATGTAACCATGATTGGTGGTGAAGTAGATTGTGCCGCCCTGTGTCTCCTGCCGGGGGGGGGGGGGGGGCACATACTTTCCAAAGTACATTTTGAGCTTTTTTCGTTTCTTTTTATAGTTTATCGGATACGAATCCTCTATGATATTATGGAGAGGAGGTTAGAAGTCGCTCTCTCTGGATATCTCTTTATGCACAGGACTTGTCACAGCTGATTTGCATGAATTAGCAAATGGGTCAAACATGAAGGCATGAAGAAAAGTTCCCGGGTAAAGGGAGATTATTCTTTCAGAATATGCATGTGTCTAAAAAAAAAGTGTGGAGTGAATGTGTATATACAGTGCATATATATAGAGGGAGAGAGAGAGAGCGGGATTTGCTTTACCGATGCAGCAGAGCTGAATTTGTTGTTTGGTATTATCACCATGTTTGATGTCCTTATCCTTATGGGGTATTCCTATCTCATAAAGTGATGGCATATTATTAGGATCAGTTTCTAATTCGTGGTGGTGGTCCAACCTCTGGGAACCCCACTAAGCGAAACACAGGTATAAAATTGTAGCAGAACATGTAATCTCGAAAACGCTTGCATTTTTCACTGCTTTGTTTTGCATTTTTGCCTCCCACCTATGGAGAAAATGCAGCGTTTTCGACAGCGTTTTATTCTGCACTGTGTGAATGAGGGTCTCATTCCCTTTTCTGGGAATGTAAAAAGCAGCAATAGCCAAAAGCAATTGTGGCCTCAGTCTAAGGGGGCTAAATCAATGTTGTGGTCCCATCATTCTTAGGATTGGTGAGGGTCCCAGAGGTCAGACCCCCACCTAGAGATAGCATATTGCTAGACTTTAAGAGATGCGAATACACCGTCTCAGACTGAGGTTCCTTGACCCCACCACATAAAATGGGGACAATCCCTTAAACCCTTTAAGGCTACGGCCCCACGTTGCAGAAACACAGCTTTTTTGTTGCAGATTTTGCTGCGGTTTTTTGAGCCAAAGCCCGGAGTGGATTTAGCAGTAGGTAGAAGTATAAGAAGCTTCCTATATATTTCTCATTCCTTTTGTAGCCATTCTTGGCTTTGGCTCAAAAAACTGCAGCAAAATCTGCAACAAAAAAAGCTGCCTTTCCGCAACGTGGGGCCTTAGCCTTATAGTGTTAGAGCCTGGGGCTCCTGAAGGATCCTCTGGGTGGGCTAATCTCACACTGGGATTACCCCTTTAAGAACCGCAGGTGACATAAGATAAGTTGTCACAAATAACAAACTCAGCTCTACTACATCTAAACTTTATTTTTCCTGCATGCGTATACGGTTGATCGTACAGAATGGTGACATTGTGATCCAGACATTAGAACGGGTAAACTTCTTCCTTTAGGAAGCAAACACATGAGAAATCGTTGCGCCTCCTCGGATATTATGTTTAGATAGACTGGGGCTCCTTGTTGTTAACAATTGAAGTGCAGAGGTTAGAGTCGTAGCGGAATGTAATTCCCAGCAATCTGACAGACCTGCGGATTGAAGCGGCAGGGTCTCCCTATGATTCCCGGGAATTGCTTCTCACGGTGACAAATGATTAGCTGTTATCTCTGACTGAATTTGATTCCTACGAGGCGCTGAGTCAGGTAACGTGCGGGGATTGATATCGTCAGGCTCCTTAAGAGAACAATCTCTCCCGGTAAAATCATTGTAGGTTTTTAGGCTAATTGTTTAATGATTCCTCACGTAGGAGTCGCTGCCGCTGCCGCCACTTCTTTCTGGAGACTGATAAGTTGCCGGGATCAGATCTCTTTACGAGTCGATACCTTGAGTCATTGTGGAAGAGAATTGTCAATCTTAAGACAGTAAACGCGCCTTGGAGTGGTGAGTTTTAATCTAATGCGTGAAATAGCGATTATTTGGCGCTCGCTATTGCTTGATGGTGTCATATAGGAAGCCATAAATAGGGAGCGTGCAGGGTCAGTGGAAAACATGGATGGCACAGGGATGCCATCTGTATGCTGTCCGTCTTGTTTGGTTAAAAGCCAAAAATTCGGGGACATTATGGGTCTCCCTATACAGTTGGGTCCAAGGATAGATATCTAGATAATAAAAATGCAGATTACAAATTATCCTGTGGGTCAGAAGACTGGGGGAGGGGATATCTCATGACCAGAGTAGGGAGCCTTGGACATTTGGGTTGCATCAGCTATTCTAACCTTGGAGGTGTCACTTTTTGTTAACACATGGAGAACCGACTTGTTTCTCAAGGACTAGAAAAGCAGGAGATATTTTTCCAAAAAGAGCGCCACACCCATCCATGGGTTGTGCATGGTATTGCAGCTCATCCCCAGTGAAGCTGTGCTGCAATACTAGACACAACCCATAGACGGGCAACGTTTTTGTAATCTTGGACGATCCCTTAAAGGAAATCAAGGATTGGATTGGGCTTGTTTCCTCCAGGAACCTGTGTTTGAATCTTGTAGCGTGGACCACCTACTATTCCCCGGTATATAGGGATGGCTATTTTTGGCCCATTCCCAGGAAATAATTATTATTGGGCTTGGATGGAACGTGTCATCATAATAGGGCCACAATGTTTTTGACAGTCCTTAGCAAGGCTACTACCCAACCCATCGGCCCAAGGGACTATTTTCTAGATTTCTACTAGTTTCTCCAAGTTTTTGATGGGGCGCCGTTCTCCTCCATGTTTACTCACCTTGACCATAACTCCTGGAACACACTGAGGTTTCTCATTAAACCTTTCTTGTTTTAACCTCACTCGAGGATCCAGTAACTGGGAGCCTCATACTTCATCTTGGGCCGTCAGCACAGGAATGTTTACCCAGCGGAGGAGGCCTAAACATTCCCACTTATTCCTGATGACCTTACATGTCTGTCACCGTTTACCTTGCCAGCCTGCTGTAATATGTTTTGTTTTTCTTGCACAGAAAGTAATGTAAGCCTTGGATACAAGAAAAAAAAAAAAACCCTTGGGTGGGCAGAACGCCCGGCCTCGTAGCCCTGATAATGTCGTCCATACGTGTCCTTACAGTGACATGTATGAAATAAGTGGAGATTTTGTAGTACAGTTATAGAATTTTAAGGGTGTCGGTATGAGATGAATTTACAGTGCAGCTAAGGATTGTCTACAAGCCAGTAATATGACCCAAGGAGTGTCTGTGTGGCATACCAGCGTATCAGCACCCTTTCACTACTGGACTACATGCTGCTAAATAAGGAGGAAGGTTCTGTTCTGAAAAGCTAACAATCTAACCAGCAAGACAAGAATATACTAAAGAGACACAAAGCTGAAAGTCTATACCGAACACTCAATAGAAACATAAAACCTACAAGGACAATAAATCTAAACCTAAAGACTAAACGTAAAGTCTATACCTAACACTTAAGGAAATCCTAAAGATACAAAAACTAAAAGGACAATAAACAGGTCTCACCCTAAAGGGAAACCACACTTCAAGACTAAATGTAACATCCAACTCTAAAGAGACACTAAACTTAAAGACTTTACCTAAGTAAACATTACACCTTAAGACTAAACCTAAAAGATATTAAAACTACAGACCACAGTTAAAGAGACACTAAACCTAAACGGACACTATAGCCTGAAGACTAAAGTCAAGGAGTCACTAAATCTAAAGACTTTAGCTAAATATACACTATATCTAAAGATTAAACCTAAAGAGACACTGTAAATAGGCTAAATCTAAAGACTAAATTTAAAATCTAAACCTAAAGAAACACTAGACCTAAAGACTGAATCTAAAGACTAATCCCAAAATATTAGAGATGCTACTCCTAAATACTAAAGCCAAAGAGACACTACTCCTAAAGACTAAACCTGAAACCTAAGCCTAAAGAGACACCAAAGCTAAAGGCTAAACCTAAAACCTAAACCTAAAGAGACACCAAAGCTAAAGACTAAACCTAAAATCTAAGCCTAAAGAGACACCAAACCTAAAGACTAAACCTGAAAAGACACCAAAACTAAAGACTAAACCTAAAATCTAAGCCTAAAGAGACACCGAAGCTAAAGACTAAACCTAAAATCTAAACCTAAAGAGACACTAAAGCTAAAGACTAAACCTAAAGAGACACCAAAGCTAAAGACTAAATCTAGAGACGCCAAAGCTAAAGACTAAACCTAAAACTAAACCTAAAGAGACACCAAAGCTAAAGACTAAACCTAAAGAGACACCAAAGCTAAAGACTAAACCTAAAGAGACACCAAAGCTAAAGACTAAACCTAATGCTAAAGGATTAATTGGTCTAAAGTCTGAGCCACTAAAACTAACAGTAAAGTCTACAAACTAAGCCTAAAGAGAACTCGCCTAAATATTTACCCAAAAGGAACCAAAAACTTAAAACCTAACCCAAAAGTTTAAACTTAGAGACTTAACCTAAGGAGATACCAAAACCAAAAGGACACTAAACCTAAAGACTTCACCTAAATGTAAACAAACGCGTCTTGTAAAGTCCAGAACAACAGGGATACTATAACTGAAATCTCTACAATTACTGAGGAGCTGAAAGCAATCTATTGTTCCCTGTTATCAGCCAATGCAGGAAGGGGAAAGACGACTGTAGTGTTCTTCAGTGGGATTACCGGCAGGAAGTCCATAAATATGACCGCCTCCAATCACTCACAGGTCTCTGCTCCCTAGTGTGAATGATAGCAGCTCAGACTGTAAGACTGGTATCTAGGGATCCAGGTGCTAATACTATCACCCAGCTTTCCTAGAACCCCCGAACAGCCAAATTTATGTATCCTCTTGCACTTATATTACTTTATAACCTATGTGCAACCTATGGGAAAAGTCTTATCTTAGTTTACTTAAAAGCAGTCTATATAGTGTAGGGCCGGCGTAGAATAAGGGGAAGATTAAAGGCTTGTGTCAGGGCTTGGCCCGGTGCAGACTTCCTGTGCAGCCAGCCCTCCTGTCCCCACTGTAGGTTTTCTTTCCTCCATCTCTCCCTCTTTAAAGGGAAGAGTTGAGCCCTTCTCACTGCCTGGCGGTGTCAGATTAAATACCGAGATGGCGACAGGAAAGAGGCTTGGAGTAAAAACAAAAGACAGGGGGGTGAGATTTATCAGGTTGGCGACGGAACTGCAGGCTTGTCGGACTCCAATTTACAGAAATCCAAACAGATTTTACTTGACACGATCCGCAATCATTAGTGCCGGAGCAGAGCTAATTAAGAAATTAGCTTTCCTGATTGTTTGCCTGCTCTCCTAGTGATGAGTAGCTGAATAATAACTATTTAACAAGTGCTGATACAGATGTAGAAGGGCCGAGCTGGTCAGGTGCAGCAGAGCTGAGTTTGTTACTCGGCACAATGTATAATCCACAAAAAAAGTGATGAGAATGGACCAAATAACAGATTCAGCTCTGCTACATCCATAGGATTGTATCACCTGGATTGCAGCTCTCGGTATAAATGTGATAAAAGTTTTTTCTGAACTTTATTTTGGATGGCGTGTCCTGGCAGTGTGACAAGGACGGAGAAGGTCTTCCTGAATCACTAGGGCCAGGGTCACACAGGGATGTTGTGTGATGCAACAAGCATATAAGTAATGATCTGTTCCCTTTTCATTTGTTGCTGCATAACTAGGCTGATTTGCATTCAGGAATTCAGGAAAGCTGGGTGATAGGCTCTGTGGATATACAGGGATAGGGCTACATGGAGATTTTGGCTGAGACTGTGGAAAGGTGACGAATATCAACCCTAAAGGTGCAGCATCTGCTGGATATTTTAGCAACTAGCAGTCGTAGTCGTAGTCGCAGCACCCAATATGAGTAGGAGCCGTAGTCGCAGCACCCAATGTTATTCCATTCACTTAGTCACAGATCAACACAGCAATCAAGTCATGGCCAAAGTCAAGGTATAGCCCTAGCCCCAGTGGTAGCTGTCGTGGCCGCCATATTGGTTTCTTCATACGCTACTACAGGGGTAGACAACCTTTAGCACTCCAGCTGTTGTCAAACTACAACTCCCAACATGCATACTTGCTCTGCTGTTCTTGGAAGTGAATGGAGCATGTTGGGAGTTGTAGTTTGACAGCAGCTGGAGTGCCGAAGGTTGCTGACCCCTGCGCTACTATGTAACTCATGGCTACCACCTAACATAGGAGGACTTGTGATTCTCTTAAAGGGAAATATACCTTAACTTAAATGATAAAAGTGAAATAAGTATTAAGTTTTGTGTCAGGGAAGATATGCTGGGAGTTGTAGTTTATTCATTGTCATAATCCTAGTTTTCTTTTAGGGGGTCTATGCACAAGGCAGGAATTTCTGCAATTGGATGGGTTTGTATAGGCAGCAAGCATGTGGCTTCCTACAAGCATCATTCAGATGACTGGGGCAGTCCATGGCTAACACGGTACATTATACTACTGGGGCAGTCGCAGTTATCTCTGTAACAAATCTGTTAATGTGAATTAACCCCTATACAGAGATGTAGGTTTTCCTTCAACTAGAGCTAATACCAAGTTTGCCGCTCTAGTCTTCTATCTCCATAAAATGGCAAAAGGCAGAGTGATTTGTAGGTGCCCCCCTGGCACAGCCCCCGGGGCAGACACCCCTCCAGCGCCCCAGCTACTCCCCTCCTTTATCTCACTGCACTTTCTATTAATACTCGTCTTGTATGGAATGTGAGGAGCTTTATATGTGACTGGTAACAATACCTGGGCCACAAGGAACACATTCCTAATATCTTACAAAGTGACAGAAATCTGACCCTGGGAGGGCAATAAATTAACTCTCTTGTCCCGGCTATTTCAGGTTGTATCACATTTCACCCTCGCTTATATTTTGGGATTCAGGTTTTAGACATTGATTCTTTACATCACCCAGCAGATGTAGGGTGAATGACAGAATGTCTGTCTATCTCTCTATTGTATCGTATCTATCTATATCTATCTATCTATCTATCTATCTATCCATCCATATATCTATTATCTATCTATCTATCTATCTATCCATCCATCCATCTATCTATCCATCCATATATCTATTATCTATCTATCTATCTATCCATCTATCTATCTATCTATCTATCTGTCCGCTGTCTATCTATCTATCTATCTATCCATCCATCCATCTATCTATCCCCAAACCATCCATATATCTATCCCTATCTATCTATCTATCTATCTATCTATCTATCTATCTATCTATCTATCTATCTATCCATCCGTCTATCTATCACTATTTCCATTATTATCTATCTATCTATCTATCTATCCATCCATCTATCTATCTATCTATCCATCTATCCATCCATCTATCTATCCATCCATATATCTATCCTATCTATCTACCATCCATCTATCTATCTATCTATCTATCTATCTATCTATCTATCTATCCATCTGTCTATCCCACATCTATCAGGCTTTACTACATGATCATAAGCCCCCCTAGTTTATAGGGTCAATTTTAGCAACACAAAAACAAGTAGAAAATGTTTAACTAAACCCCCCTCCTCCTATCTAATAAGAACCATGGGGGTCCCACATCCAAGACCCCTGTGGTTTATAGTGATGCCCACCCCCATCTGCACCTGGGATGGATTATTGCCTAGGAATGGCATCCTTGTTCCCGACAAATTGTGCTAGAGAGCCATGTGTTACTTAGTAAGAACTTGTCTGACAACCATGTTTGCTTTTGGAATTCACCTTGTTGTCAAGTTAGAATATTCATTGCTTGGTGACTATATTAGTATTACTGTGCATATTATCAGGGCATATAAAATAGCGACAGCAAACCCATCAGACATAGGATGTCTATAGGCTGTATGGACAAATAGAGATGTAGCATTGCTGAGTTTGTCATTTGGCATTGAGTGCTTTCACTGTTTTTCCTAAGAAAACAAGTAAGCCTGGCAGATCGGTGGCTCAGGGGTTAGCACTACAGCCTTGCAGCGCTGGAGTCCTGGGTTTAAATCCTGCCATGGGCAACATCTGCAGTGAGTTTGTATGTTCTCCCCGTGTTTTCTTGGATTTCCTCCCACACGCCGAAGACATACTGGTAGGAAATGTAGATTGTGAGCACTATATGGGACAAGTACTGCTGAATATGGTGGTGCTATACAAGTAAGCGGAATAAATAATAAAATAATACTTTACCCCGTCGTATGTCTCCAAGGGTGTTGTCCTTGAATATCTCTATAATATGGTGGGGTATCGTATGTCATCTCTGCCGTGTGGGTCATACCTGACTCCTACCTAAGAGAGTTCTCAAAGCACAATGTTAAAACAGCTGAATACAGATCTGCTACATCGGTATATGATCAAACCTTTCTGTGTCTGTTCCTAAAATACAGTGTGTGGCAGGTCAGTCTAAATGTGCAATTATCAAATATGTATAATGGCCAGTGCCATTTTGCCAACATGGTGCCATTTTTTTTTGCTGACAAATGCACATATGTAGATTTGCATATGTTGTAGGTTTGCACATGCGCATCACTAGGGGGACATACTGTCACACCCTGTTAGCCGCACCTATGGACTCTATGCAAATGGGGTAATCCAGACTACTATAGACCCACCATGGGGGTGATGGCTTCCTAGGTGGGATTTGGGCTTTTTCACTTTCTGTAAGGAATTAAAGTTGCAATACTAATATCAAAGCTTATGTAGGAGAAAGCCTCCGAAAGAGAGAAAAGCCCCCATGCCGGCTTTCTTCCCCCCTTGTGGTCAGAGGGGTTCCATTGTGATGAATGTATATCCTTAGCAGCTTAACTAAGCAGGTGAGGTGTTCATTAGAAAAATCGAGGCTGTTATAGAGAGAGGCAAGAACATAACCAGCCCAATCATTTGTTCAGTCTGCAATCTACACATCAATTATCCCGCTGGGCTAATTACCACCTTTCCCTTTCCGGGTACCTAAGCATTCGCACGTCTGTGCATCTGATCACATCAATTCATTATTGATAACGTGCGGATGCAATAAACCTGTAGGTGTAAAAGACATCCACCCTATAGAAAGTAGGGGAAAAATCTGGGCCATTCTAGTCCTTCCTTTTCTAAAATTCCAGATCTATTTAGGGCTGATGTGACCATTAGAAATCATTGATATGAGCCTCATCGTGTAGGCACCCAACTTTCCAAGAGCACTGAAGTAATGGATTGATGCTAGACTAAGCTGATTTGTCATTATAGAGTCTGGGAAAACTGGGGAGAGGCCCGTGGATGTATAAGGTCACAGACTTAGGTCGCAGCTCCGATTGGCGTGTCACCCAGAGACTTCTTCACTGATGTAAGTGAATAGAGTTGCCTCCCCAAGGATGCTGCGACTGTGACTTCTGGTCACAAAAAGATTTAGGTCAACTTTTTTACAACTAGAAGCCGTAGTCGTAGTCACAGCACCTCATGTGAATAGAAGTCATAGTTGTAGTCGCAGCACCTAATGTGACTAGAAGCCGTAGTCGTAGTCGCAGCACCTAATGTGACTAGAAGCCGTAGTCGTAGTCGCAGCACCTAATGTGACTAGAAGCCGTAGTCGTACTCGCAGCACCTCATGTGAATAGAAGTCATAGTTGTAGTCGCAGCACCTCATGTGAATAGAAGTCATAGTTGTAGTCGCAGCACCTAATGTGACTAGAAGCCGTAGTCGTAGTCGCAGCACCTCATGTGACTAGAAGCCGTAGTCGTAGTCGCAGCACCTAATGTGAATAGAAGCCATAGTTGTAGTCGCAGCTCCTAATGTGAATAGAAGCCATAGTTGTAGTCGCAGCACCTCATGTGAATAGAAGCCATAGTTGTAGTCGCAGCACCTCATGTGAATAGAAGCCATAGTTGTATTCGCAGCAACTAATTTGAATAGAAGCCATAGTTGTATTCGCAGCAACTAATTTGAATAGAAGTCATAGTTGTATTCGCAGCACCTAATGCACCACCATTCACTTACCTGGATCTTTGGTCTCCATACTGGTATATAGGGGCTAGGGCTATGCGAATACCTTTTATATCCATTAAAGGTGATGTTTTTGCTTTGTTTGCCTTGGGGGTAAATGCCCCGCAGGTCACTTTCTACTGTCAGACTGCAGATATTCCTGTTAGGTGATCATTTTCTCATTCCAGTTTGAGAATGACTGAATAACACCCTGTTTCCTGTGTCTTATTTGATACCTGGTGGGGATGCTATTCAGGTGACAGAGATGCAGACTAAGGAGGGGGGAACAGATGTTAGGCTATTATCATGTGAATAAAAACACAGATAGCCCTGATACACAACCCGGCCATCACCTGGTCAGCTCTGCCTCTGATCTCTGATCCCATCTGACAGACCTGGTCCCCGACCTCTCCAAATCCCCCACCCCCAGCTGGTGATGTAGAGGTTTATGGCAGGGAGTACCCTGTGCTATCTCTCTGCACAGATGCCATTCAAGACAATCTGACTTTGCATTGATTTTTGTGCTTAGGATTAAATAGGGGCAAATCCAAAAACAGCATTAAAAAACAGCACCTGCTGAAAATGCAAAAAAATAAAGAAGCAGGGGAAGAGTGAGTATATATATATTTATATTGTATGAATAGTATTTTACTAGATGCCCCTTCCCGCTATGTGTCTATAGTGTCATTTACTGTTTTGTATACAGAGCGGTTGTAATTGTGAGTGTCAGTGACAACACTAATTAGTGACAACCTGGATGTGTAGTGTATAGAGATTGCTACTGTGAATAGGACTGAATATACAATAGGGGGACATGATAGCTGCATTTCTATGCGTGTAAACAAACGCAAGGTGTAGACCCTGAACATCACACAATCCACATAGTCACATCTACACCCCATTCATCATCTTAAGGAGTCGTCACTGGAGCTGCCACCAAGCATTACCAAGACCCTGACAACATAAGATGTGTATAGCAAAAAGGGGGCTGCATAACTAAGAAGGGTAGACATGCAGGGAACTGGTAAAGATGGGTGACCCCCGCCCTAACTATACTCCTAACATACATTTATGGGGATTATAGGGTGAATGTTCTTTAATCTTTGGTTCGTAAAGATAACATCGTGTTCACAAGAGTTAGTGATCTCCGTGTGGTTCACTGTTGACATTCATAGACGCACGAGTGTCCGCTGTCCTGTCAACCGTCACACATCATGGAGGGGCCAAAATAGATAAAAATGATACAAACATAAGATAGTTACTCTGTATAGAAATATATTCTGGTTCTAAATGTATGTGAGCATTGTAAAGACAAGTTACCGTTCAATATCATTCTGTCTATCTATCTATCTATCTATCTATCTATCTATCTATGTCATATCTATCTATCTATCTATCTATCTATCTATCTATCTATCTATCTATGTCATATCTATCTATTTATCTTTTCCATATCTATCATCTATTCTAAATCCCATATACCGTTGCACTTCAGGAGATTTACTTTGTACCCATTGTTACACTCACTTAAAGGAAACAGATGAAGAAAAGAAGTTTCCCCCCAGGGGGATGAGGACAACAAATGGTCATTTAGAAGAAGTTGATACAGTATATCCTCCTGTGCATCCAGATTGTTATTGACCATTATATATGATCTTCCTGCTCCCTCCTTCCCATATTGTGTGGATATATGGTGACAAGCCAAAGTTCTTATGTAAATTTCTATAGTACACAAGGCCAGTGCTGAGGTTTTTGAGTTACTCCAATATGGCCCTGGCCTTAGAGCTTTGCCCAAAATTCAATAGGAATCCGTATATTTTTGGAATGTTGTTGGTGTGTGCTGGTCATTTTCATACAGCCTAATGTCCATGAGCTCTAGCAGACCCCATCATCTATCATTGGGAAGTTCTACATAGTCAGATAACTTAATGGCGTATTGAAATATTTCACCTAAGTTGGGTCCATTCCCAAGGATATTCTGATCTTTCTTGGAAACCTTGAATTCAATCATAAATGTTCAGACACAAGAGTAGGCCACCATCTACTATGGAATTGAATGGCCTGATGTCATGTCATAATAGCCCATATTCACACTAACAACATCCAGATCCATAGATTGCCAACCTACAGCTACAGAAGTTAAAACCGGCAATAGACAACCCAAAAATTTTGTATGGGTGGGACAAAAAGTTTTAGCAAATATATTCTATGTAGGCCAAATATATTGTAACAATGCCTATAATATAGTAGTAATAAAGAATAATAGTGTAAAATCTCAGACACGACATATCTGGTGGTCAGTCGAATGAGCGATCCATAGGTTTCCAACCTACAGCTAAAGAACTTAAAGCTGGCAATAAGTAACCCAAACATTTTGTGGGTGGGACAAAAAGTTCTGATTCGTAACTGGTCTAAAGGATAATCGGGCAAATACTGTATATTCAATGTAGAAAGTCTTCTACAAAAATATTGTCAAAAATGACTATAATATAGCGATAAGGAATAATAGTCTAAAATCTCCGACATTCGATTGACCACCAGATACATTGTGAGTGATTAATCTCCACGTCTATGGCCGAGACAAGGAACGAGAATTCTCGAAAACAGGAAAGTGCCGTTATTAACCTTCTCTTTTATCTAAATGAGCTCGACAGTTTTGGTGGTTAGCAGAATGTTACGAAGACTCTGTGGGAACGAAATGTAGCTAGGTTTGATGATTTTAATTAAAATTGCATTAAATAAAATATACAATGAAAGTCCCTGCACACACAGACATTTAGCTCCACGCTTAACATCAACAGTTAAAGAAAACAACCGCCATCAAATGACTTTCTCGGCGTAATTACTGCTCCGGTTTGGACTTAGCCATTATTAACAGAACGTACAGTTATACTCTTCTGGCACTGTAATATGTTATTGTAGAATTATAATTAATCTTACAGGAAGTGGTGGGATTCTTACAGTATCAGATTGAAGCAATACGGCATATAGATTTATTAATGCTTTTAATCAGTTCTGGCAAAATTAATTTTGCAATGATTGCTTACATTGAAATTTGCATAAATTTCAAGTAAGCCATTTATTTCAGTGGATATTAAAACAGGACACCGGCCCGGAACGACAAAACTTTTACCACTCTTCTGACGTGGTACAACAGAGGATTATTGGGCGTTGAGTTCAACTTGACTTTTTCTGGATCAACCAAGTGTTTTTTGTTTTTTGCCCTTGATGGTTTTATCAGTGTAGGAGGAAACCCAACATATGAGGAGGGGAGAACATACAAACCACAGGCAAATGTTGTCCTTGGTTGGATTCAAACCCAGGACCCCATCAATACGGCCAAACTACTAAGCCACGGTGCTATCCATATTGGGGTCTTCAAGCTTCTAAATGGTTGAAGAAAACTTGGTTATTGATAGGAATATGAGCTGTCAATTCAACTACTTCTGGATCAACCAAGAGTTTTTTGGTTTATTTCCCATGATGCTGATATCAGTCTGGGAGGAAAGACGCATAATCATGGGAAGAACATACGAACTGTTAGAACCCTGACGTTACAAAGTAACCACTGAGCCACCATGCTATCCATGGTGATTTGGGGTCTTCGGACTACTCAATGGCAAGATCATTAGTGATGGTTACTTGTTATACATATATTATTTTGCAAAAAAATTCCAATTTTTCAAGTTTATTTATAAAAAAAAAAGTTGAGTAACTTTGCAGATGATTTACTGTTTTTGTACCAATTCTAGATTATTTCACCTACTCTTCTCTATTCTCATCCATAGCCTCTTTCAAAATGTTGCTGGTTGTCCTTGGAAACAGTCAACACTTTACCGTCACTGCACTGTCATGTGACCTTACAGTTTTAGACATGAATGGAGAGCAAAACATATCAGACCTCATGCACTATGACCATGGCCGAATTACGACAACCTCTGAGTTGTAAATGGGTGCCAGTAGACTACTATGGGACTGTACTGTGTCTCCGCAAACCTCTGATTTTATATGAAGTAGTATGAAGGGTTCCTTTGGTTCCTCCATATGAATCAGAGAACAAAAAACAAGACCTGTTCCATTTCAGAATTATTTTCTGATGTTGTTTCTTGGAGAAGATCTTGACCTAATACGTGGCTGCACAGAATACCATATACCAGTACATGGAGTGTTTAGGGGACCTTGATGTACATAGCATTGCCATACTTATAGGGGAGAGTGCTAATATGTTATGGAGCAGCACAGAGCACCATATGGCAGTATATGGAGTGTGTAAAGGCCACGAGGGCCTTCATGTATACAGCTCTGCAATACTTCTAGGGGAGAATACAAGATCATGCGGGCAGCATAGTGCACTATATGGCAGTACATAGGGACTGCATACAGTATCCGCGTATACAATTCTGCCATTTCATGAGGTCTTCCTTTGACAAGGTCCATCTAGTTGAACCCAGGCAGGTACTTAGGGAGATGTATGCAGTTTCCCGTTATATATTTGCTTGTATATTACATTATTTTCGTGCGTTACCTTCTACTTTCTTCTATGGTGTATCCATTGGCCGTAACTGATTTTGCAGAGCATTCCTATCATCTCGCCCTGTTATAGGTGTAATAAATACCCCCGGCCAGTAGATAAATTGTGCAAGTCGTAATGTTTTTCGGACTTTTTTTTTTTGTACTCTCGCCACTTCTAATGGCTTTAGGCAAGGAACCTGATAAAAATCAAGCAGCCGTTTCTGCTTTATACAGACACTGTAAACAAGTCTTGCACCTCTTCAGCCCTCTATCTTATCAGGACCATTAACCTGTTCTGTCCCAGAGAAGAATGTAAGTGCAATGCATGGAGGGAGTTGCAATAGGCCAGGCCCAGGAGCATTATCACCTAGAACACTTTCAGACACCCCTCTGTATCTTCATTTCAGTGGAGGTCCTGTACTTTTCAGCTCAGGGATTTAGATAAGTATTTGAGGTCTATACAAACACATGGCATTGATAAGTGTACAAGTGTGAAACCTTCTGCAGCCAGGCGTTATCACTGCGCACAGTAAAATTCTGCTGCAGGAGATAAAAGTCTTATCAGACCTCTCTACTCTCAGCACACAGAGCTTTCTAGTTCGGACAGTTTTGGGACTAAACTTTTGCTCCCCAGCTCCGGTTCCCTCCTGTCCTTGTACTATAAAGTTACATTGCTAGGACTCTATAATAATAGGAGAACTAGAGACAATTCTTGAGTGCGCCGCTATGTGCTTATCTCGCAGGGTTATGGGCGCAACATTGACATTCATTGGATTTTTCTTTTTTGCTAAATCTCATACATTTTTATGTAGCAAGAAGGGAAAAAAATCATTATTTGATTCGATGTGATATAATGTTATGGGAGCAATATAGTAGGTACATATTGGTATAGTATAGTAAAGTATAACACACTGCACAGTAACCTAGTCTAAATAGATACAATATAGTATAGTAGTATAAGATGGTATGGCAGTATATTTTATTATACTGTATATCAGTATAATATTATAGTAAAGTATATGTGTAATGGTATAAGAAAGTATAGCATGAAATGGTATAATATAGTACAGTATAGTATATAGGCTAAATAGATACATTTTTTAATATATATCAGTATAACACTATTGTATAATATACCTATAGCAGTATAATATAGTAAAACAGTATAATATAGCACAGCGTAGCACAGTATAGTATAATATAGTCTAAAGTACAATATAGTATGGTAGTAAAGTAATATATTATAGTATGGCAGTATATTTTAATATACTATAACACAGTATTATATGTGTAACAGTATAATACACTATAGTATAAAATAGCATAGTATAATGTAATGTAGTATTGTATATAATGCCATGTAGTATAGCATAGGTATATGTAGCACAGTATATTATAATATCCTATAGAAGAGTATACTCTAGGGTAATATATTACAGTATAAGATAAGATAGTAACAGGTTACAGAACCGTATACAATAGTATAGTACAATATAGCCTAGTACACTATAGTACAACACAATATGTAGCACAGTATAATATAAGTGGAGTATAATGTTTGCTACGTACTATAATAAAGTGCTGTATACTATATTCTACATCATGGCATCATTTTTGCAATGGCTAATGTAGAGATCTTCAGCCTGTGTCTCTCCAGAAACTACAGTTCTCAGTATGTCATAACAAGCCGAACCAACATGCTGGGAGTTGTAGTTTTGCAATAGCTGGCAATGTCACAGGTTGGAGAACGCAGTCTAGAATTGCACGGTCTATTACAGCCCTCCACGGTTTAATATACTGATGTTTTTTGGTAAACAGCCCCCCCCCCCCCCCCCCCGGGTGCACTGGATGGGTTAACTGAATCCAGCTGACTGTGTCCTTTGAGCCGCAGCCACCTTTCCTGAGAACAGCCTGGTTATGTGCTGGGGCTATCTGTCTGGTTATTGCCACACCCAGGATTCGAGCTGACAAGCGACCATACATTGCCAGTGTCAGCAAATTCCACTACCTGAAAGAGATTGAGGGGGAGAGAGAGGAGCCCTGCGGGAGGGGGGGGCATCACCATGTTATACTAGTGGCACCAGGCCATGACAACTCTTTTAGCAATCTGGAGCCAACTCGAAGGGTTTGGGAGAGGGGGAAATCAGCACTAGAGCAGATAACAGAATTGGTGTTTAAACAGAGACACGTAAGTGACAGCTGACGGTGACAAGCTGCTTGGAGAGAGACCTATTTACATGGATTTAACTGGCACAACAGGAAGGATGGAAATTTAGGCCATAGACGGTGTCAATATAGTGGGTGCGGAAGATGAGGCCTTATTAGCGTGCATTCACATGGAGCAGAATTGTTGCAAAAAATTCTGCAGCAGTCCCAGTAATCTGAATGGGACTTGCAGATATCCATGTGCTGGGTGCCAATACAACCTCATCGATTCTCAGTTGCAGAAAGTGAGGCAACCAGTGGCGGACTGGCCCAGCAGAGTAGCAATAGGGACCTCCAATGAGCCCAGGCTCTGACAAAATAATGCTTTAACAGAAGGAACCCAAAGTTGAATGGTCTATATCCTAGGGTGGGCCCCAAGAATCATTTTATCTGGTAGGACAAGGAACCTCAACCCAACTCTAGATTCAACAAGTCTGACAATATACCCTTCAGAGTTGGCATTGGGGTCTTGGAACTTCAAAATACGCCTCTGGTACAGCAGCCATAAATATTCCTCTAATGTGTATCCATATAGTACAAGCATGGATATACAGAATTTGATACATTGTAGCTGATGCCCTTATTAAATGGGATATTTTATAAAAATTACAAAAATTTCCTAACCAATATTTCCAAGAGCAGTAACTATCACCATAAATGATGGGTCTGTCTGTTGTTTCTTGGTGAGATCAGACTAAGGATTGGCGCCCCCTGTGGTCACCTTTACCTGTAAAATCCCCTCCTGCCTGTAATGTGTCTGCAGCAGGACGACATCTGAATCAGTCCTACGAGACGCGGCTTTGATTTCCCCTTTCTGTAAACATTCGACACTGACAACTTTGCTCCTGCTGTTTTGCTTCCTCTTGAAGATTATATTTGTTTAAATATTTGCACATTATTCGGCGAGCTCGCTTTTTTATTTGAGCGCTGTGTGAGAATAATACCTACAGATGTAGTGGAGCTGAGCATGTCAGATCCGGCAGAGATAAGGCTGTCATTTGGCTCAAGGTGCTGGGATGTTGCAATGATGTTCTATTATCTATCTATCTATCTATCTATCTATCTATCTATCTATCTATATCTCTATTTATTATCTATTTACCATTTTTCTATCTCAACTTATTATCTATCTATCTATCTATCTATCTATCTATCTATCTACTATCCTATATATATATATCTATCTATCGATCAATCTATCAACTATCTCTATTATCTATCTATTTACTATTTATCTATCTATTTATTGTGTATCTATCGATCTCTGTTTATTATCTATCTATTTATTTATTATATATCGGTCTATCAACTATCTATCTATCTATCTATCTATCTATCTATCTATCTATCTATCTCAGTTTATTATCTATCTATCTATCTATCTATCTATCTATCTATCTATCTATCTATCTATCTATCTACACATCATTCAGCTGTTTCCCATTTTTACCATAAGGATACATTCACACATGGCAGATTTGTTGCAGACATTTGTACAACTGAGAATCCGATCCATCTGAATGAGGACATTTTGGCGGCAAACACATGGATTTCTCCAAACCCTATTCAAATAAATGGGACTTTTGTAAGAGCTTCAGAAAACCAATCTGCTTTGTGTGAATATGCCCTAATTCCTTGAATTACAATGACACAGTAGGTTTACCTGGAATCCTATGGAAAGCCACAGATGACACACTGTGATGTCATGACGAGTTTTGCCAAATAAGACTCATCTCTGCTACACCTGAGTCACCCCTGGAGGAGCAATATACTCATCCTCCACATGTCTAATATGACACACAGCTACTCTATTCATGTCTATTTTCCTTATCATGTAACATAATTGCCCGTTCTTCCTTACAAGTGTAAATTCAGGATCCATCTTCCCGCGCTGAGACAGAATCTTGGCACGGCGCACCCTCATTGGTCAGTAAAAAGACTGGCGAACAATGAGTTTTGATTTTGCAGGTGGTGAAGTTTGTGCATTCGTGTCAGCGATTATTGGAATGCACTTATAATACTGACCTAATTATGCAAAAAA
>CAMRHE010000028.1:2260000-2485000 GCA_947044405.1 Leptodactylus fallax | reverse complement strand
ATAAAAGGAATAAAGGATTCTTTTCCATGAAAGATAGACGAATACTACGAAAGAGATGTGCTATCAAAGTAGAAGATGCGGAATTCTCGGTCAAAGGTAGGAGGACTTTGTAAGAGATCGTGCACATAGACTCTACTAGAGATCAATCCTCATGTGGATCAACCCTAGTATAGACGGACCTATTATAATCAAGTCCATGAAAGAAAGACGAATACTACATAAGAGATGTGCAATCAAAGTAGAAGATGTGGAATCCTCGGTCAAAGGTAGGAGGACTTTGTAAGAGATTGTGCACATAGACCCTACTAGAGATCACTCCTCATGTGGATCAACCCTAGTGTAGACAGCCCTATTATAATCAAATCTAATGTACTCAAACGTAGTGTAGGCCACCATACCATAGACCAGTGATGGCGAACCTTTTAGAGACCGAGTGCCCAAACTGCAACCCAAAACCCACTAAATTATCGCAAAGTGCCAAAGCATAAATTTCACCTTAAATTAACCAGAATCTATTTTATAGTGACCATGCAATGTTATTACAGCCTGTAATAATATCACATGTCTGCTATAAAACAGATACCGTGTGATATAGTGAAGGGCCCCAGACAGTACAATGTGCTCTGAAGTGGCCTCCAGACAATATTATACCGGATTCCCGGTTAGTGAGCGATCATGGTGACGGCGCGCGTGCCAACTCAGAGGGCTCTGCGTGCCCTCTCTGGCACGCGTGCCATAGGTTCGCCATCACGGCCATAGACTAACCCTACTATATATATTAACCGTGATGTTCTGTCAATCAAACGTTTTGGTAGACTAGCCCTAGTATAGATGAAACCTAGTGTAGATCCACCATCCTCAAGACAAACCCTACTATAGAGCAAACCAAGAAAAGATCATCCCTACTGTAGATTTATCCCTACTTTAGGTCAAATCTCCTGTAGATTAAACCTACTATATCACAAGCCTACTGAGATTAGGCCTACTGTAGATCAAACCTATTGTAGAATGAACCTAGTGTAGATCCACCATCCTCAAGACAAACCCTACTATAGAGCAAACCAAGAAAAGATCATCCCTACTGTAGATTTATCCCTACTTTAGGTCAAATCTGCTGTACATTAAACCTACTATATCACAACCCTACTGGAGATTAACCCTACTGTAGATCAAACCTATTGTAGAATGAACCTATTGTAGATCATTCCTACTGTAGACAAAACTTTAGAGTTACCCAACTTTCGATAAACCTACTCTAGATCAACCTTACTGTAGATCATGTTTATTCGAGATCAGAGCTAATAAAGATCATTTGCATAGTAGATCAATCAAATTATAGATTAAGGCTATAGCAAAGTTACCCTATTTTGACCTATGGTAGATCAACCCTATAGTGGATTCCTCTTACTGTAGATCAAGCTAGATGAAGTCTACTCTAGGTTAACTCTTGATCAGTCCTTCTGTACAACCATCCAATTTTCAGCTGTCCTTATGTCTTATGAGATACAGCTGAGTCTTTCATACTGTCTGGCCTAGGTGTAATACCTAAAGAAATTTCTGTAAGACTTCAGAAGAAGACATGTAAGGGGATGAGTGAAGGTCTGAGGTTTTGTAGGTTGCTCTTGTCTTAGTCACGCACTTTTTTACATTGTGTAATCTTTCGAAGAGGAAGGTATTAGACACAATAACTTTCACAAGGACGCCGTTTCCTCATATTTCTCTGCTCATTGGGTTGTCAAGGTTTTAAGTCCAAGGTTTTAAAAACGTAACTCTAGACAAGGTCCCTGCACTGGATAACAAGTACAAGACTCGAAAAAAAGAGTCCATGAGTGTTACTACATTTATATTCTACAGATTAGATATTTACAATAAGCGCTGTATTATTCTAGAAGCTGTAGGAGGTGAGATGTTACAGATTGTATTGTACACACTCGGAATACGCAGTACACTGAGGCCGGCCTGTGTATTGTGGTGTTGGTGGACAACTCTGCACTACTGTCTATATATATATATATATATATATATATATATATATATATATATATGTCTTGTAAGTATGTGAGCCAGAGGGCGCTGTTGAGCGACCCAGGCCAGAAAAGGCTCTCAGCCACGCCTTTGGGTGGCACATAACTCCAGGAGGGCTGGAGTGTCCTGCAGGAAGCAGGAAGTAGTGGACCAGCTAGGACAGAGAGAGAGGCTCTGTCCCAGAGGGCTGGCGTCCACAGGAGTGGACCAGCTAGGACAGAGAGAGAGGCTCTGTCCCAGAAGGGCTGGCGTCCACAGGAGTGGACCAGCTAGGACAGAGAGAGAGGCTCTGTCCCAGAGGGCTGGCGTCCACAGAGGACTGTTGCTGGAGCTGAGCAACAGTCAGGACAGTTAGAGGCTCAAGGAGTGAGTTAGGTCCTAACTGTGGCATAGGTTTTTTTGTTGTTTTGCTATGTTGCAGTTAAGCTGAATAAAGGCACTTTTATTTTACACTTGGACCGTCTGAAAGCTATCTTTCCGGCGCCCAGTACCATGAACCACCGCTGTCCGGACCAGGAAAAGCCGCTATTTTGAGTTTAATTCCCCCAAGATGTCACAGTCTATAGAGCAGGCAGTATTGTGTCTGCCACATGGTTGTTGCTTTGTAGTGGTTTGTAGAAATTTGTATATGTCAAGAGGTGGAAAATTATCATGAAAATGTGTGTCACCTGACCAATATCCACCAATCTATCTTATATTTTGTATATCTAGCTGTCATCCATCCCATCTCTCTATCTATTGATTCACATCTATCTATCTATCTATCTATCTATCTATCTATCCATTATCTATCTATCTATCCATTATCTATCTATCTGTCCATTATGTATCTATCCAACCAACCATTATCTATCTATCTATCTATCTATCTATCTATCTATCTATCTATCCATCCATTATCTATCTGTCCATTATCTATCCGTCCATTATCTATCTATCTATCTATCTATCTATCTATCTATCCATCCATCCATTATCTATCTATCTATTTATCTATCCATCTATCCATTATCTATCTATCCATCCATTTCTTCTCCATCTATCCATTATCTATCTATCCATCCATCCTTATCTATCTATCTATCCATCCATTATCTATCTATCTATCTATCCATTTCTATCTATCCATCTATCCATCCATCCATTATCTATCTATCTATCTATCTATCTATCCATCCATTATATATCTCTCCACCCATTAATCTATCTATCTATCCATCCATCCATTATCTATCTATCTATCTATCTATCCATTATCTATCTATCCATCCATTATCTATCTATCTATCTATCTATCCATCCATTATCTATCTATCCATCCATCCATTATCTCCATTATCTATCTATCTATCTATCTATCTATCTATATATCCATCCATTATCTATCTATCCATCCATCCATTATCTATCTATCTATCTATCTATCTATCCATCCATCCATTATCTATCTATCCATCCATTATCTATCTATCTATCTATCTATCTATCTATCCATTATCTATCCATTATCTATCTATCTATCTATCTATCTATCTATCTATCCATTATCTATCTATCCATCCATTATATATCTCTCGATCCATTAATCTATCTATCCATCTATCTATCTATCTATCTATCTATCTATTTATCTATCTGTCCATTATCTATCTCTTCATCCATTATCTATCTATCTATCTATCTATCTATCTATCTATCCATCTATCAGTTTATCCATTCAGTTTTGTGTTGCCTCCTCATTGTTATTGAACTTAGTTTATCTTCATCCATTGTAACTTCCAGCCCTGTGGCCATGCCTGGGTGATTATGCTTTAGGATAGGAAGCCCTGTGCATTTTACTTTGTATCTGTGCTATGTTCCAGCTATTGTTCTGCTCCATGTTCAATGTATATGCATTTGGTTGGCAGTAATGACTAGTACAGAACAGGGGGTTGTGTTAATTACTATGTTTATCCACAATGCACAATCTTTACATATGTCAAATAGTGCAGTGCTGAGGGGGTGAATGCTGGTACTGTTAGTGCGGCTGGAGGTGTTGGTTGAGAATGGAATTAATAGATTAAGTGATCGCCACTCTGGGAAGTGCTTTGCATAGTATCTTCTCCATACCCCATTACACAACTTACTTAGCATGTTTGGTCCATTTTCATGTAGCCCATCCATTCTCACCGCTGTGTAAAAGTGTTACCTTTTTCTGGCTCTTTACACCTAGGTACTTATTGTATACTGAGAAAAAAGCAATTTACCTCCAGTAAATATACAGGAGCCTCTGCCAACACAGCTTAGAGACCTCTTAAATATTCATTCCCCCACTTCCCACTATAGCAATGACATAATACACTGTTATGGGTTTTAGGTTCGACCATATACAATGTATCTGACACCTGAGGTTGCAATTGATCTAGTAAGGAATTTGTTGTCGGTCACATTCACATGCTTTGTCCATCAAAGACGTGGATGGCTAAGTGATAACGTCAGTTGAGTGCAACCGTACATCACATCCTCTGGTTGGTTCACAAGAGCCTTTATATGTCACCGGATCATGTGACAAAGTCGTTGCTGAATGGTAGTTAGTGTATGTAAAGGTTCAGATGCAGCAGACCTGAGTGTATCATCTGGCACAATTCATGCATTATGTATGGTTTACCTTAGGAATGCAAGTAAACCTACTACTAACTGCATGTGACACAATCCGCTCTGCTACATCTATGTCTAAAATTCATTTTTTCAGTGCACTTAGTTTTTGGGGTTTTTTTTTTTTTTTTGCTTTTAGACATTAGATGTAGTATGAGGAATTTATTACAGGCCAAGGTGTAGTCCAATTTTATTAATGGAATGCACTTGGATGACATCTGAGTGTCTGCCGTCCTCCACTGATTCCAATGGGTGGATCTAATAAATCTGCTCTATAAATATCGGAACAGAACCAGGATCGGAACCCTTGGTCGTGCGCCTTGGCCTTAGTGTATCGAAGATATTGGATTCCTAAATGTTGTCCCTCTTCACCATCTGTACTGCCCTGGTGGGTGTTGGGTGTGACTATTCCTAAAACAAAGGTTGCAGTTGCACCTGGACCCCGGTGCCTGCGGGACCCAAATGCTCTTCTGTCACATTTGGGAACATTATTGCTATACACTGCAAAAAATATTCTGGGGGCTTTGTGATAAACTTTACATTAAGGCCCCAAAGCTTTACATTCCACATCTGAAGGATGCCATAAATCTTATTGCTGCTGCATCACCTCTTTGTTGCAGTTTCTTTGTTGCCATGTTATCAGCCCCATTTGTTGTCATGGCCAGGTAGATTTCCTGTTTAAAATAAACTGTGAAGGTGACAAATAGAGTTTTTATGTTGTGCTTTGAACCCCTTGGTGAGCCTCTGTAGCTATGGCCGGCTATCAGTACAGATGTATCAGTATATGGCTCCACAGACACAGTGTAACCAATCACTAATTATATTTCGCCTTCTTCTCCTCTTCTGCAAACAAAGCTTTGTTCAGATGACACACGTTGACACAAAGATCCCTCTTCCCTCCTCCCCCCAAGTTTCTCAAGGCGAAAAGTCACCATGATCAATACCCCATGTATTAGGAACAGATGCTTCTGTGTTCTGCAACTGACAAAAGTAACGTCCATCTGTGTGAAGGGGGCTCGCTAGGTAACATTGTTTACGCCAGTCACAGATAATGGTTGAGCTACTTCAAATGTCAGACTAATTATCAGCAATACTTACTAAGTACCTTGGCCTGGAATGTCTCTGTAATTCCTTCCAGCAGGTAAAGGTGATCCTCAAATGTCAAGCTCTGATGAGATTAGAAAAGAAAAAAAAACTCATTATATAAAAAAAAAAGGTACAAAAAGTTGACTTCTGTGATGACTTTTTGAATTTTTTTTTCAAAAAATTGCATTAGGGAGTTGTGCAGGTTATAATTGTAACCCGACACAGACACAGACACACGCACGCACGTAGACCTGTGAAGAAACACATATAACATAGAATACCCTAAAATTTTTGAAATTTTTTGGCCCCCTTTTTCTTCTCGTCAACCTTTGCTTTGACAGCAAAGGGTGTAATAGTTTCACTACAGAGTAAACCATTTAAGTAATGTCAGGCTAGAATACCAGGGATTGCCTGTGATTACTGTGCACAGCCTAAGCCCGCAGCCTAACTACGTCTTATCCTGTAATCGTTGGATCACATGGCAGTCTTCCATCTCTACCTGTATGAAACATAATTACAGCTGCTTTCTGGCAAAGCATCTAATGCCGTGGATTGTAATTAATTTCTAAAGATTACTGTGAGGAATTGGTTATCAATGCTATGTTTTTGGCCATTTATCGCCTCTGTTGAGTAGATATTTTTGTGTTTGTTTTTGCTTTCTTTCTTTCCTCCTCCTTCGAGAGGCATGTAGAATGAGTGGCTATTTTGAGCCAAAGAAGAGTACATCTTCCCGCATGTTTATTGAACTGAAGGAAAGGAATTCTTGGGGCTTCCAACTCTTTTGTGGTTACCAGAAAGTCCTTCGGCCTACGCCAACCACTCTGTACTAATTTGTCTACTACTTTTTTTTTTTTTTTTTTTTAACCCAAACTACTACAATACTACTACCACTATACAATGATAGATGAAAGACATGATATAACCATTTTTTAAGCACTTTTTTAAGACCCTTTTTAACAATGGTCCTATATTTTTAGAGAAGAGTAATATTCAAAAAATCAGAGACTACAGCAATAGGATAGATTTGACATGTTTCCAACCACTTTCCAACACGCCTGAAAGAGAATATTCAATTAAGACTTCATAGATGGTAAAAAGGAAAGAGCTCTAGAGCCAAAAACACCTAAGAGTATAATCTGGTATATCATGGTGGGGCATGCATGGTCAATGGTTCAATAAACCCTGTACCGTCTCTCTCTAATGAGGCACCCCCTTTCGATCAACATGTCTTATGTATGTTCTTAAATTTGGATGGTTTCTGGTCTATAAGTCTTTTTAGGTTTTAATTCGAGTGAATGAAAACCAACCAGTCCATAATATACTTTAATAATTTGCTTACTACTTCTCTCAGTCCATAAGTGGGCATCAAAAATATTCACTCCACTTTTAAAAATAGCAAACCTTGGGAGTTTTGCCCTCTTTTTACCTGTTACGACTACTTAGAAAATACGTCTTAGAACCTTAGATATAACTTATTTCTCGATTTGGCCACTTTAACATTATGTCCTTTATTAGACGGGTCCAAGACAGAAACAAAAATTTACATGTGCGTGTATCAGTAGGTGCAAGAGATGACCGTTAATTGAGCAACGTTACTCTTGTCCACTCTTCCGTCTTAAGTTATTTATCTGTCTTAAAGTATTTACTACCGTTTGGGAAAACAGAGCAGCAGGCGTAAGGCATTGTTGTCCCGTGATGGTGATGGATGTTGCGTTCCTGACCTTGTATCCTGAGACATGACTTCACTACTTGTTGAAATTGTTCAGTTTTTTTTTTTTTTTTTTTTTGGGCTCCTCAGGGGTTTGTTGATAAATCATCTATCTTTTTTTTTTTTTTTTTTTTTATAAATCTTGAAGAAAATATCTCAGAGCTCCTATTGCACTCACGTGTCACTCTGGATAGTCAACGATGGGCAAAAAGAGACCTCAAAAGACATATTTTCTTCCAGGATAAAGGCCTTTTAATGCTTGTCCAGCCTTAGATAATTTTATTCACTCCTCCTGGACCTTCCTTTATTTCTCCTGTGCCCAGAGATCACTTTTTAAGAGGTGGGTTGAAAGATTCCCAGGCCTAAGGATCTTTTGTTTGCCCCCCTCCCCCGACTCAGAGCTCAGAACATTTATAAAGGGCTGTCTGTGGGTTGCTAAGAAATGGTTAAACCTTTGTCACCATCGAAAAAAAGATTCACAATATTGATTGTACTAAGGTATATCTGGACCACACAGCTCGAGCGGGGACGGTAGAATATCTCTGGTTTTTTGTTGTTTTTTTTTTTTTGTACATCTTAGGGCATTACCCAGCCTGAACTTGTTTAAACCCTTGTGGTCACACCTCTTGAAAAGGTTTTGTTTCCCCCGTCAATTGGTATTCAAACCAGGTCAGCAGATTCTGTTTGCTGCTCCTGCAGCCGTTTTCATTTTAATTTGCACCTGTTGTGCAGTTGTTCAGAAGGCAAGTGCGGACCGGCGGATTATACAAAGATCATATTATGAGCAGATATGCACGGTGTAATCTTTTTGTCCCCAGACTCACATGACATAAAAAAAAATCTCTCTCTTTTTGTTCCCTTTTTTTCTCCCTGGGAACCTGTCAAAGCAAACAGATATGACGGACAAAAAAAAAAAATTGTAACTAGACGTATTTCAAGAATTCTCCATAAGCGTTATGATCCTGAAACACAATCCTCTTGGTTTTTTTTTCTCTTTCAGTCTTTTCTGATACTTTTCTATAATCCGATAGCTGGCAAGAGCCACTTGAGATAGCTCAGTTGATAATTTAAGAGAGGGCGGCTTTATTAGACACAGAGAAATCAAAATGAAGCTGAAAATTGTTTTTTTTTTTTTCTTTTCCTCAGTCTTCTCGACCCCCCACCCCCTCCTCTCTTTCTCCTTCTCGTTCCCATGATGTCATGGTTCTGACTGTTTTTTTGTGCATGTTTGTACAGAGTTAGGTTAACGTATTTTGGCAATCCCATGTGTGCGTAACGGATGGTGTGTTTCTGTAGCTGAGCTAATGCCCGGTGTTTATTACTCTAATCTTTCTTGTCTGCTGGTAAAGTGGACAATTTATGTACTATCATGTAGGCCGGGAGTCTTGTGAGGGCTGGCTAATTCAGAAACAGCCACCTTCAATAGAGTTCATAGACCTTATTTACAGGCTTCGGGATAAAAAAAAAAAAAAAAGAAGAAAACATTGCTGAGCAATTCAGGGGGCTGGGTCAGGAAGGCGCACGTACCTATCAATTTGTTTTTGTTTTTATGCTAACTGAAATTTGACTGGAATTCATAGACTATGAAAATTCAAAAAGTTTTGGGGTTAAAAAATCCTGCAGTCGAGCACTCTTGGGCTTTCGCGTAACTAGAAATATGCTTAGATCTCAATTTTTTGGAGTTTTTTTGGTTTACGTAGAGTCTTAACACTGTTCTTTTTTTTTGCATTACAGTTTTGAATTACGACAATGTAGTAGACACGGGTTCAGAGACTGATGAAGACGACAAACTTCATATTGCTGAAGATGACAGTATTATTACCACTTTGGACCAGGAAACCAGTCCAGCCAGTATGCTCAACCATGAGTCTTCTCCACATGCCAACCAGGCTTTACTGGCTAGAGAAGAAGAGGAGGACGACTTGAGAGATGGAGGGATGGAACACAGTTGGCACAATGAGGAGCTCCTAAAAGCGCCTGTAGATGGTTCTGGTAAGTTCTACTTACCTCCCAAATAGACTTTTCTTATAAACATGGACAGTTAGGGGTAAGTGACTTCAGATCAATCATTTTTACCTTGATATTTGGGGGTGTCCTGTTACTGTGATAATAACCTAACATGATTGTATATCATACTCTTAAATAGTTTTAACAGGCAGCCCCAATTTTACATGTGGGTTGTGTAATTTTTTGTGGAAAAATTGCAAAAAGTTGTTTATGGTCACAATGGAGGAAGCTCGGAGCTTAGAGGTAACAATGGGGGAAGCCACAATATATGGCTAGTGGAGACAACCATTTTGTTAGCTAAACCGATGAGACTTCCATCTATACTATTTATACGCTAACAATAATGGTGGTTTAATTTCTGTCAAGAGTGGTGATTTTTAGGTGAAATTGGGTAATTATGATAAAATGTGACAGCTCACTTTTCTGGTGGAGAAGGCATCATCAACGTAGAGCTGGTGTCCATACATACTAGCCTAAGATTGGCCAACTATCCCATGATGTAATATTTATTGGATGTTTGCCCAATGTTAAATCTGCCTTGGTTGAGGATTGGACATGTAGAATGTTAGTATGCCTGTTCCTTTGTCATCAGAGGTGTTTGCCATCGGCTTGTTCCTCTGTTTCCAATTCACATGTTCGTTCAGTACGGGGAGAAGAGTTGTTCAAAGAACGATGTCCATGGCAACCTTCAAAGTGGTTATGTAGCGTAACCTTTATTTTAGTATGTCATGGATGACCTCTGACTTAGCTTACCTCCAGAGAAGGCTATGAGACAAAAAATCTCACATCTTGGATCTATGTTGTTCCCAGTTGAAGCCTCGATTCAAGAACTTTCCTGGATCCATTAACATTTGATAGTTTACAGAAGCGTGTTCATGTTGTTCTTAGGTATATGTATATTAATGATGCTGGCGGGTCATTGACAATCTGGGAGTCTTTTTGTCAAAAATGATACTTTTTACCCATTATGTGAATCTGGTAGATCCTGTTAATGTTTGCACAGATAAGATGGCCATACATCTTTAGCTGTTACCCAATGCACATTCAGCCCACACCTATTCCTTCCAACTCCCCTCACACATGAACACTCATCTTGAAGAGAGGAATAGTCATTCATGACACCTCAAATGGTGTCTTATTTTCAAAGTATTGGGTATGTTGAAATCCAATATGTCTTCGGAGGAGAGTTGGGACACCCCCGTAGGTGGTAGGCCAATGATACTGAAATTCATGGGTTCGGCCAATGTTTATAGTGGCCTTAAGACCAAGATAGACTACCAATGGCCACAGGAACATCTCACCACCTTACAGCTACTTTATTTGGACAGACGGCAGTCTCCTGCAAGCCCATCGTTCATGTCTACGATTTACCAGCAGTGTTTGTAACCGAGCTGTCCTCAAGTCATCGAACAAATTGTAAACTGCACATTAAATTTGATATTTTTTCCCCCGAGGTGGGGGCATACTATTTCTCGAATCTCACATAAACATTTATCGTCAAAGGCTCAAAGACCTTAAGGTTTCAGATTCTCAACTATGGTGGGGAGAAGGGGGGGGGGGGGACCGGGCAAAGATGGAGAAAAGATAAATACGTTTAATTAGGGGGCAGAAGATGATCATTAAAGGAAGTCTGACTGCTGTAGGAGTCATTAACAATCTTAAATGAAATTTTTATTTTTATGATAGCCATTTACATGTATAATAAGAGCCAATGATTCTTAGGAGCAGTGTGACAGAAACTGAGTGTAGCGAGAAGTCTTGTAAGACATACTATTTAAATGAGCTGGCGTTAGCTATTCATACTTGTTAATGAACAAGATATGCAGAGCCATAAGAATGAATGGACTGATGCTTTAAATTTTAATATCTAGAAATCAAGGGTAAGGGCCAATTACTGGGAATTTTTACCCTTAAAGGAATAATTAATAGGGATTTAACAAATGCAGGACTTCAAACTTCTGGAGGAAAAAATAAAAGTTTCTCGCTTTTTTTTTTCCCTCCAGGATTAGGATGAACTTATTTGAACTAGCACTAAATAAATCTGATTTACCCTCCTTTGTATACTTCGTATTCTATGTATCTAATCCAACTTCCAAAAAGTAGCGAGTTTTATCACTCCCAGTGGCCCTAAGTCATTGGGGGAGTTCATTATTCCCTACAACATTGAGGTGCACATTTGGCTTAAGGTCATTTCTTGCTCCAAACGTACACCACAAGCCCCGATCCGATGGTTTATAACTCATGTAAGGCTACATTCACAGATGCCAGTGTCGGCAGAAGAAAAAATTCTGCACGGAAGACTTTTTCCTCTGCCTGTTTCAGTTTAAAAATGACAGACCCCATTCAATGGGGTCCAACGGACTCCGTGTGTATCAGACCCTCGACAGACCCATCCAATGGAAATGTAATGCTAGTGTAAGTTAGAAAGGACGTCTATGCCAGGCTGCAGCCTCTTCGTACGTCAGTCTTAATAAATGAGCCCCATTGTATTAGTTGCAGATGTTGATCTTGGCTGCATTTGAACCCAGGACTGCAAAGCAACACTGCTAGACCCTCAAAGACCTCTACAGCAAAGCCTCAAAAGACCTCTCCTTTACCCAGATGACATTTTCTATGGTAAATTTTTGGTTTTCCATATTAATCATCTTCTTTAAGAAGACCACCCCTAAGAAGACCACTCTTTAATGCAAATTTGGGTGGTTGTCACAAAGAGGTTTACTGTATGTAACAATTAGAATCAAATTTTTTTCCCTGTGAGCCCCCAAAGGTTTAGGGCAGAGGTGGGGCCAAAAAAGTGGGGACACTATTTCAAATTTTCCCCCATATGACAATACAATCTGTACTTCCTGTACTCCCTCCTTATAACGATGCCAGAGTAGCCATCAGGAATTTCTTGACCCCCCTACAGACAAGGTACCTGGGCCTCCTTTCCCCCTCATTACTTGTTGAAGGGCCGTTGTTAAGATGTACTGGCTGCTGCTTCTCCTTCTGCCCCCTGTAGACTCTAAGATCTCCTACTGTTGCGGCACACCTGGAAGAAGCCTCCATCTCCTCCTCACACAAAGCAAAGATTAAATCAGAGCCTGAAGGAGACTACAAATTTAATTCAGACGGCAGACCCTCAGAAAAAAAAATAAAGATTAAGACCCCAGACCAGACCCTTAGGCTAAGGCCCCACATTGCGGAAACGCAGCCTTTTTTTTGTTGCAGATTTTGTTGCGGTTTTTTGAGCCAAAGCCAGGAGTGGATTGAGCAGAAGGTAGAAGTATAACAAAATCTGCATGCACACATCTCCGTTTGGCCAGGGATCCAGTGGAGGATCTCTGGTCTTTGCTGATATTCTGTCTGTGTGTGTCTGAGCAGGGCATCACTGCTTTGCCTCCTTATTTATGTAATTTTGCTTGCTTATATAACACCAGAGATGAGCGAATTTCTCAAAAGTTCGATTTGGCAGTTCGATTCGAAGTTCCAAAAACATTCGCTTCGATCCGAAATACTTTGCGGCGAATAAACAGCTATTTTCGGACTACAGAGAGTCGGGGTGGGCGGCAAAATGGTGGAAGCTTTTGGAAGCTGCGGTCATGTTTCTTTCTCTCTCTCTCTCTCTCCAGCACGGACAACTTTTATTGATGTGGAAGGATCTGCTAACAAGCAAAGACACGCCTACCGAATCACATCACTAGAGAACATCATGTGACCGTCTGATGTCACAAAGGTCCTTACTAAATATTCGTTACCGCGAAGCATCAGGAAATCCGGAATCGGGGAGAATCGAAGATTTCCTGAAATTTGGATCGAATTCCACTTCTGCAGAATCGATTCGCTCATCTCTATACAACACCAACATATTCAACAGCAGTTTAAAAGCATTGTCATTACTCACTGTGCCCAGTAGGGCTCCCAATCTAAATGCCCCCTATACATATGTCTTTGGATGCAAACATGGGGAGAATATAAATAGCCCAGGGCGGCAAGTGCTAACCACTGTGCAAGCCACCATGCTGAACACATATAGAAAGGTCCTCAACAGTGGTGACGTGAGTAGAGACTCTCTGCCGGATCCCCGAACAGAGAGGGGAGTATACAGATTTAGTATTTTTAAAGGGGTTGCCCTGCTTCTACTATTGATGGCAGGAGCTGGAGTTCCCTGTTGCAGATCTAAGGATAGGACATCAACATTAAAAAAGAGTGGATAACTCCTTTAAACCTCTGGGTTAAAAAATGGAATAGGAACACCCCTTTAACAGTCCTGTGCGATGCTGCCCTAAAGAGTTAAAAAAACAAATTCAGCTCTGTTACAACTCCCTATCCCCGGAGAGCCCCTTTAAACCGCTCATTTTCTGCATCTTTCATAAAACCACATCAAATAAAGAGACTTCCTAAATAAAATGAAATATGACAAAATATTATCATTCAATATATAAATATTATCATTATAAACTTGCAACATTTTTTCACTGTCACATTAACCCCTTCCCTTCCGGCCTGTCCTCCTCTCTTTTGGTTCTCACCCCCACCACCATGCCTTCGAACAGTTAACTTTCCAGGGATGTTAAACGCTGGGGCCTGCTTGACAGCTGCTCAGTCCGTCTCTATCCATAATTTTATTTTACTATTCTAGGAGGGCAGGAGATACTTTGCTTTTTACCTGTCTGCTCCTAATGACTGCCAATGATTTATAGGATTTTTTTTTTTATTGTACTAAAAGTGCTGTGATGTGGTGCCTTGATGTCTAATGAAAAAAGATTGTAGATCCTCCCCTCTCCCTGCGCTGACATCAGGCCAGTGTTTACTCTGACCGGCAGATAACACATTTTTTTCTTTTCTGATAATTTTTTTTTTTTTTATTATTTTGTTTTTTTTCTTTACGTATTTATTGTTCCAAATCCTCGAATGTAGACAATGATTGTGGGTTGTTTAGCGGTGTTTTATCCCTGGTGCCTGTCTGTCTCGCATGGCACCTCTGTGCATAGTTTTTCTGTGAGATAAGCCCTTCTCCTTTGCTTACACTGCCATACTTTCTCCTTTTTGTCTGCAGGATGTAGGGTTTGAACTGAAGAGGCCTGTAGACTTCTTACTGTGCTTTTCCGGTTCAGGCACAATCAAAGTTTTGTGCTAGCAATTGTCCTTGACATTCCATCGGCCCACAATAGGGTGGACGCAGTGTGCCGAAATACAGCATGACATCATTATCATCATCCGCTTAAATAAATCACCTGCGTACCGCCACATTCTGCTTAGACAAGGATTCCTCCAACCGGGGGGAAGTATTCTTTATTTTCACAAACCTTTATCCCCAAGGGCGACAGGAAAACGCTAACTTTTACTCTTGTTTTCATAATAAATACGCTGCGGCCCGGAAAAAAAAAAAAAGCACAGAGAGATTTCACTTTTCCCAGCTTATTCCTCGCACACCTGTCAGAACAGCAATGAGGGCCAAAAAGTTACGTAGAAAGTTTTATATCTGTGATAGAAGATCTATCTTTAGTATAAAGGATGTTATTTTATGGCTGAGGCTACAGCCCCCCAAAAAAATGCTGCGGAAAAAAACATGGCGGAAACGTACAGCATTTATCATTGCGATTTCGCAGAGGTTTCCTCTGCGGACTTTCTGCCTCTTTTATACCTATACAAAAAAACGCCAGCGTTTCCGCAGGTATAGTTGACATGCTCCGATTTTCAAAAACACAAGTTTTTGCAACGTGGGGCTTCAGCCTGCCCCATACATTAGGTGACCTAGGTCCAGTGATAAAGAAAGGGTTAAAGGGGTCGTTTTTTCATAAAGGATAGATCATCAATATGTAATCTGTGGGGGTCCGACCCCCAGAACCTGCCCAGATCAGATGTTACAACGGCGTGCAGGTGTCGTAAGCAGCTAGTGGACCGAGCAGCGTGTGTATAACCACTACTATACAAGTAATAGGAGCAGCGCAGGAGCCCCATCCACTGTATAGTGGTGGGTCAGGGGAATTGCAGCGTGGCTCCTATTACTTGAATAGGATCACTGCTGAACACATTCTCTGTCCACTGGAACAGCTGATCTGTGCGGGGTCCAGGTGTCAGACTGATACTATACTGATGACCTATCCTACTATACTTGGCTTCCCTGTGAAATAATAAATTTGGAGCATCTTTTCTTAGAACTCTGCATTGTGCCGTTCCTCTGTTATCCCTCCTGGAAGTTTATAAGTAAATTAACAAATAAGCATTACCATTCTTCCTGTCCAAGAGATGTCCATGGGAGGTCTGGGCAGAATCTGCTTGAAAATTGAGCAGGGCGCTTCTTTTTTTTTTTGCGATTTTTTTTCAGCTAATGGAAAATGAAGTGTCTTCCTCACATTGCTGCAAAAATTCCATGTGCACTAAACTTTACTATGCTTACTTATACTACTATGCTTACTTATATAGCGCCATCATATTCCGCAGCGCTTTACAAACATTGACAGTCACTGTCCCATATAGGGCTCACAATCTATATTCTCTATCAGTATGTCTTTGGAGTGTGGGAGGAAACCGGAGTACCCGGAGGAAACCCACGCAAACACGGGGAGAACATACAAACTCCTTGCAGATGTTGTCCTTGGCGGGATTTTCACGGATCCTTCAATAGACTGAAGTAGGGGCTAAAGAAAAAATTCCAACTGTGCTGGAATCAGTGGAGCAGCCCCATTGATGGATGCAAAGAGTTGGAGTTGATGCAGGTGGTGAAAGGTCCCCTTTAAGTTTCCAAGGAGCCTTTCCATGAGTACAGGGAATATAATGCTGGATTTGCATGGACATGTCCCATATATATATGACATAAGTAACATAGAGTACAACCCCCTTCGCTGCACTCTAGATTGTATTCTCTATTGGGAGGAGTACCCCTTTAATATACAATAATGGTGATTGATGCCCCAAACTTCTCCAGCATAAAGGTAGCTGTATGTATGAAGCAGAGCCATTGTCCTGCCACCAGGGTTAGCTTTTGGCTTGGAAATATTCCAAACCCATGAACTTCTCCTTAGTTATTCACATGTAAAAAGAAGGAAGGAAATACAAAAAAAAGTCATCAAAAATCACCAGGATTATGCAAAAGAAAAAAAAAATGCTAAAAATTGTTTTCCTCGGTGGCTGAGCCTGTGTGCCCTCAGATGGGAATCTTGTGACTCTTTACAGGAGAATCACATGAGATGAGCAGGGACGCGGGATACACAATAGCTATATTTATTCTCAGTGACAACCTTCTCGGAAATACCTTGATCTAATTACTTGCAGGGATTGATATTTATATCAGAAGCAGCGCGTTCACTTCTTTACAGACCTGGCTGGAGATGGCTAGAGTCGTCTTATCTTACAGTGCCTACCCTGGGTGTGTACTGACAGGTACATGAGGACACAGGAATTTCCAGGAACTAGAGAGATAGGACTTCCTAAGAAGCACGTATGATGTAGCAGTGCTGAGTTGATTATTTGGATATACAAACATGTAACAATGCTGTGAAATTGCACAGATGACACATTGTATGGTGCCATATTGCAAACTCGGCTCTACTGCATCTGATTTGCAAACGTAACAACAGCTTCAAAAGAAAAGGACATTTCTTATTTATTTTGCTGTCTAGAATATTCCGGAGCACTTACAGATATTGGCATCACTCAGTCCCAAGTGGGGCTCTCAATTGAACTATTAGTATGTTTTTTGGGGACAGTCCTAACTATACAGGTTTGAATCCAGTACCCCAGCGATGCAAAGCAAGAGTGCTAACCACTGAGCCACCAACCAGCCACCTCTTGACCTATGTCATAAATCAGGGTGCATGCACATGGTGCAGTTAAAACTGCAGCAGAAAGAAAAAAACTGCAAGTTTTGAGGCAGTTTATTGTGCAGTTGCTTATTTTTATAAGTAAAACACATTTATTTAATGTTTCACCTGTAAAATGAAGAAAAAATACTAAAAACAGCATCAAAAGTGCATACAGTTTTTAACTGCACCATGTGCATGCGCCCTTTTAGGACTTTAAGGAGGTTTTCCTTAATGATGACCTGTCCTTTGGGTATGTCATCAAATAAAGAGCCCTGGCTGTTTGAAGAGACCACAGCATTGAGGTGAGCTTCACTGAATACCAAGCACAGCGCCATACAATGTATAGTGGCCGTGCTTGGTATTGCAGCTTAGCTACATAAACTTGATGTCATGTGATGAATAAAATTGGCATTGCTGACCCGTAGAGCTGTCAATTCAACAAGGATCATTAATGCCTGGTAAACCCCTTGAAAGCATGGGTTGAGGATGGAAGCTAAGATATACAGTGTTGTATGTTGGGTTTGTTGGTGCTGTGCCAAGCTGTGGTAGGAAAAGTGAGTCTCTGGTGACCACCTTGTTGGCTCCATGTCAAAGATGGTCATGGAACAGCAAAAGATGCTATGCATAGTGAGTGACCTATCAAACAGCTCCTCATATCTCAGCTTCCTAAACCCTTAAGAATGCTAAATGAGGAAGAGGGAAAGTAGAGGTTAGACTAGTGGTGGTAGTCATGGTAGGCATCTAAATGGATAACTCAAGGGGGTATTTTGGTAATATCCAGGGGACAAGTAGCCCGCTTGGGTGACCTAACCACCACTCCTTTTAACTAATGGGGAGAACAGAGGACATAGGACCTCTATTGATCTAGCAGTGGATACTGGGTAATAACCTTATCGGAGTACCCCTTTAACTATATGGAATCCTCTACAATAGGGGGTTGTGAATCATCTCTGTTATCAAATGAGAAAGCGACATGTTGTCCCAATGTATTGTTACCCCACAGATATCAGAGGCGGAAATATTTGCGGCAGCAAAACTGATGCAGTAAAAATATTGTTACAGTCGCATCAACAATTCTGCATTTTATTAATAATGCATAATGGCCACGAGGCGACGGATTCCGACATTTTTATGTTTTAACTTTTAATTTGGTTTCCATGTTGTAATTGGAACCTGTTATTGTGCTCGGATATGACAGCAGCAGAAGGAGGTGGGTGAGATGTTTTCAATTTATCTGGAGAGAAATGTTCCGCCGCTGCCGCCCCCCTACCGTCACCACGTTAGCTCTTCACAATGGGATCCGATCCGAAACCTAAAAGTCATAGAGTAAGCAGGTGGTAATATGGTCGACTAGAGAGTATATCTGTATTACATATAACCGGGGAAAAAAATAGCATAAGCAAGAGTGATCATGAATATATACTGATGTAGCAGAGCTGAATTTGTGATTGAGCTATTTTCAGTTCTGAACCATTGAGACAAGTTCTATAGAGAACCATTGACATCACACATCATAGTATAATACTCATTGACAAACTCAACTCTGCTACATCTCAGCTTAATCATTTGAGCATCGAACTTACACATTTTGACCTGCGATAATAGATATCGCAGTCCCATGTAAAGCCGCAGATAACACTTCCTGATACCTTGATAAGGGGTGCATGACAAGCTCATCTCCACTACATCTGACAAACCTGCAGAGGAGACTGAGCTGAGTTGGTCAGTCATGTCTGTGCACTGTTATAATAAGTCTATGAGTTAAGATAATATATGGCAGATTTATGGAAAGTCCCGACAGCACTTTAACATCACAATGCTTAAAGCAAACTTGTCTCTGCTACATCTGACGGACGCCTATGGAAATAATAGCTAAATATGATGGACAAAGAACCGATTAGACGCTCATTAATGGCAGATACTTCCGCCGTCTCTATAAATGGAGCGAAATAGAAAGACCTCAATAGCCGAATGACTCTCTTTATCCTGCAGCAAGTGGCACTTGTCTCTCAAGAGTCCTCCTTGTCATTATATGTTCCCACGTATGTTCCCGGATCACACGTATGAAGATTTTTCATCCCAATCACAGTTCCCTAGCACATTAGTAGAATAATATGCCCCGGCTGTGGGATTATTACAAGGTGTCAGCGTCGTCAGACTCCGCACGCTGGAAGTACAAGTTGTGACAAGCCGGAAGCGTCGATGTGACTGAGGGTCAGATTAACCTAACACCTTCTTTTAAGCACTTCATAAACCTCATTTCGGAATGAAGGCCGCTCCACGTAAATATGCAAAATGCACCCTGGAATTGGGGGATAAAGCTCATATCCAGCGCACATCCGAAATATCCCAATATTAATGATTAATCGTATAATTGTAACCAATCTGCGATCCGCCCAATGTGTAATAATGGCGAATACGCCGTCATGTGACATATTTATTCTAACACTTTTTTTTTTTTTTTTTTACTTTTTAGATGAAATGAAGGGAGAATATGACATTATGGGGCCAGAAGTTACACATGCAACCACTATAAACAACGGTACAGGTAAGTACTACACTATATATAATATATGAGAGGGGATGTATATGAAAACTGCAGGAATGTTATAATCAATCAGATTCCAGCTCTCATACCGCAACTAAAAGGTACAGGATGAAAGAAAGAATCTGATTGGCTAGTTATGTCAATGGCTTACATAGATTAGACCATTTACAAGCACATAAGGCAGATTTATGAAACTGTCTTTGTTGCCCCTAGCAACCAATCACAGCGCTGCTTTCATTTTTCAAGAGTAGAATACAAAATGAAAGCTGTGCTGTGATTGGTTGCTGTGGGCAACAAAGACAATTTCATAAACTTCCCTTATAAAGTTGGTCAGTTGCTATTAGCAACCAGTCGAGGGAGAGCTGTAATCTGATTGGTTGCTATAGGCAACCTTAGCAGGCCTCAAGTACAAACTCTTACAGAGCAAATAAATAGAGACGTGGCCTATAGCAACTGATCCAGTTTAGAATTAATTGGTTGCTATAGGCAACATAGATAAATACCCTAATACTTTAGGTAAAAGGGGTGTGGCCTTTGAATCCTTCATGACTGATTTATCGAAGATTTCTGGCACTGGAAAAGTAGCAGTCACCATGGCATTTACCACTTGATATTTCCTTAAAGGGTTTGTCC
Source organism: Leptodactylus fallax (assembly GCA_947044405.1). Lineage (NCBI taxonomy): Eukaryota > Metazoa > Chordata > Amphibia > Anura > Leptodactylidae > Leptodactylus > Leptodactylus fallax. The sequence goes on along the minus strand of CAMRHE010000028.1, from coordinate 2,464,572 downwards.
ATAAATTTAGAAAATTAAAAAATAAACATTACACACCTGTTAAATACCCCACCTCTTCAGAGCTGATTCTCCGTTGGTCTGTGTCGACCTTTGTTTAATAATGATGTGTCATAGTGGCATTGTACCATGACAGCCAATCACTGACCTCAATGGTCATGTTAGTATCTATGGCCCGTTACTGCTGAGACCAGTCATTGGCTGCAAAAATCACATGCTGGTCTAAGCTCACCCGGACTGGCACTGAAGCAGGGGGGGGGGGATTTAAAGGGGTCTTGCCAAGTTAGCAACTCATCACTTTTCCACGGGATAGGTGAAAAGCGCCTCATTCGTGATGGTCCGAACATTGGGAAACCAACTAGATCCGGCCACTCTATAGGACTGACAGATATAGTCGAGCACTATACACAGCTATCTGCAGCAGTCCTATGCTTGATGGCCGCTGCATTTAAAGGGATAGGTGAGGGTTCCACTAGTCAGACCTCGTTGTTCAGGAAATTATCACCTATAACAGGCGAGTAATGTTTTTAAAAGGTTGTACCATTTTCTATGCTATCTTAATTCCTTTAATTTCTGGACAACCCCCTTAAAGACGTGTGCCATGTTGAGGTATACAGTGCTTATGATACTAAAAAATGTGACTGCTATAAGACCAAAATGTACGCTTGTCTTTGTAAATCTCCTCTATTGTCTTTTAACATCACTTTCAAAGAGGACCTCTCACCGCCTCCACCAACTCCAACTCTTTACATCCGTCAATAGTCGCCCCTCCACTGATTCCAGCACACCTGGAATTTTTTCTATAGCCCCCACCCTTCCTGAACAATAATTTCTGCCAGTTTCAGCACCCAATATGCTCATTAGACTCCCTACTGTCAGGTGGGCGGTCTTGGGCTGCAGTCGTAGTCTGGGACCGCTCACCTGACTGTAAGGAGCTTAATTAGTATATTAGGTGCTGAAATTAACAGCACTGATTGTTCAGGAATGGTGAGGGCTAGAGAGAAAATTCCAGTTGCGCTGGAATCAGTGGAGGGGGGGGCTATTAAAGGATGCAAAAAGCTGGAGCTGGTGGAGGCGATGAAAGGTCTTCTTTAATATTCTAACAATTTATTCTGTATGTTTTAGTGCAAAGTTGTTTTTATCTGTACATGACTATATAGAACATATATATTAAAAATATTATAAGGGTTTCCTGCAATGCAATGCAAAAAAAAAAAAATTCATACTATATCCAGTAGCCCGATACATGATATTATTTTATTATGGAAGGCCGTGCAGGGTTTTCGTTACCAATAAGATTGTTTGCTCAGCCAGCAATTACTCAATATTGTTACGTTGAGAGTCCACTTGTAAGCTGTTAAGAGTCAGAATGGGGTCAGAGGTTTCAGGCAAAGTTAACAGCTCAGGCACTTCACCATGGGTCAGCGAATGCCAGTTATAGAAGACATCATTGTTAAGCATTAGTTGTGTTTATTTACGTAAGTGTATCCTACTTGACTGTTAGCGAGTAACATTCATCCCCGGGGCATGTTTTTTCACCACTGAGAGTAATAATGGATGACATTTCTTTAATCCCACAAAATAAAGTGGATTCCGATCACCGTTCAGATTTTCACGTCAATGCAGCCTGGAAATGCACAATTTGCCCATTACTGTCACTTATTTTCTACCTTTTGATAGACTGAGAGATGGAAAATTATATTTTTTGACAACTTTCTAACCCTGATTTCTTCTAACAGTGAAGAACACAAATTGCACTTCGGAGTTTGAGGAGTATTTCGCCAAAAGAAACGATGGCGAAGGGCACGGCGTTAGCATAGCGGAGTACTTGCATCGCAGTGACACGGCTATTATTTACCCAGAAGCCCCTGAGGAGCTTTGCCGCTTGGGTACACCGGAGGCCAATGGTCACGAAGAGAATGGTAAGGCCAATGATTCATTTTTTAGACCCTTTGCAGCTGTTGCAATTGTACATGCACTATGGGCTGTTGGGTGTTTACCTTCAAATTTCGGCAACAGCTGCACGGGCCTGGAATTTCATGAGCTGAACATTCAATAAGCTCATGCTGTCCTGTTTGCAAGTTCCTTACATTTTTTCTTCTACACTTGAAGGACAAGAATTGCTGAGCTTTAGGATCTGGGGATGAATTGAACCTAACTAGTGTTGAAATTTAATAACATAATAATAATAATAATAGTCCTTTAATAGTCCCACAGTGGGGAAATTCAGTGTGTTACAGCAGCAAAGATAAGATAAGATAAGCAGATACAAATACAAATACAACATGTACAGGAATGTTCCAAGGTGAGAGGCATTACATTAATAGCAGACAGACAGATAGGACGTAGCAGGGGGGGGGGGGGATTTAACAGGCAGAGAGATATTTCAGTTCTCTGTATGTAATGATCTCCGCTTAGGTCGGTGTTGGTTGTACAGCCTAACCGCGGTGGGGAGGAAAGACTTCCGATAGCGTTCCTTCTCACACCTAGGGTGGAGCAGTCGGTCACTGACAGTACTGCTCAGCGCGATCACAGTCTCATGCATGGGATGGGAGTTATTCTCCCGCATGGAGCTCACCACGGACAGTATCCTTCTGTCACCCACCACCTGCACTGGGTCCAGTGGGCTCCCCAGGACAGAGCTGGCCCTTCTAATCAGCTTGTCAAGTTTATTTCTGTCCCTGGTTGATATACTGCTCCCCCAGCAGGCCACTCCAAAGAAGATGGCTGATGCCACTACCGAGTTGAAGAAAGTCCTAAGAAGTGCCCACCGGATTCCAAAGGCTCTCAGCCTCCTAAGCAGGTAGAGCCTGCTGTGGCCCTTCCTGTACAGGGCCTCCATATGATCTGCCCAGTCCAGCTTATTATTAAGGAGCAGACCCAGGTACTTATAGGTGTTCACAATCTCGATGCCCGTCCCCAGGATGTCCACTGGTTTTGGAGGGCATCTGCCTTTACGGAAGTCCACCACCATCTCCTTGGTCTTCCCCGCGTTAATCTTCAGGTGGTTCCGCTGGCACCAGTCCACAAAAAACCGGTTCAGTTCTCTGTACTCCCTGTCATCATCGTCTGTGATGAGACCCACTATTGCAGAGTCGTCAGAATACTTCTGTAGGTAACAAGCAAGTGTTCTAGGTAATTCCCAACATAAATAATAACTGAACAAGACGCCCGTACGCTGGGAAATGTAACAATTCATCCGGCTAATTGTAATTGGTGAGGAGACAAGAAAAAGATCTATGTAGCCAAAGGCCAAGGATGAAATTGTACATGAGCGTTCCATTGCTAGCTCCCGACTGAGTCCAGGTTTCATTGTACCTTCTTCGGTCTCGAAAAGTTTAGAAACCGGGTTCTTAATTAATTTCCTATAGCACTTTGATATGATTCATACAAGTTTTTCCTGGGTGCGTAGAGGGGATTGAAGTGCGTGGAGGTTTGGTGTGGGATGATGATATGCTGCTGTTGCCGTAAGACCATCCTGGGCAAAGAGCCCATTAGCTGCCATTGATTTACTGACCTTTTGGCCTGTCTCTCCTTCTCATTTATCTCCACTGTAGACCTACCACCTGGAACACCAGATGCCTTTGCCCAGCTGCTGACCTGTCCCTATTGCGACCGAGGCTACAAGCGGTTGACGTCACTGAAGGAGCACATCAAATACCGCCACGAGAAGAACGAGGAGAACTTTTCTTGTCCTCTTTGTAGCTATACGTTTGCCTACCGCACCCAACTCGAGCGGCATATGGTGACGCACAAGCCAGGGAGAGATCAGGTGGGGGTTTGGATTTAAGTGATTCTTTTTATAATTACCCCTTAGAGAAACTATATTGCTTTGATTGGCAATCATTATTAATTTTTCATGGCATTTTGAAGATGCAGATCTTTTAATGGTAATAGCCTTAATTGAGGTCTAAATGATTTTTTGATGGTGTCTCCTAATATAATTTAATAGTCTTATGTTCACGATCGAATGAGTGTGTTAATTTCTAATTTAGAAATTTTACTTGCACGATAACTTCACTCCAGTTTAGCGTTTTTTAATGCCGCTCAAAAGGTGAATGAAACATTGGTGTTTTTAATTACCGAGTTCTAAGAGGAATTACTGTCGCCAGGGTTTTCTTTAGTCATTCGGCAAAATGTTACAAAACAAGCGTTAACTTTGAAATGTACTTCTCACTCGTGGATGAGAAGACGATGAAAAATAATAATGTGCGTAGAATTTCTTGTTCCGTAATGAGTCATAGGTCTAAGACATCTGGGTTATTAAGTGACTCTATGTCAATGACAGTGGCGTAAGTGGAATATGTGGTGTCATTGCTGGAAAGCCAGAGCTAAGCTTTAATCTCGAATATATTTTTGAGTCTGCAAGAAAAAAAAATAAACAATCAATCGCAAATTTTCATGAAAATCTAAGGTTTTATATCGTACATTCTCACTCACATTCTCAAAATTCCAAAATGTAGCCTTATAACATGGACCCCCTGATATAAATATTTCTTCTTGAACATATATGCCAACTAATTGTATCAAAATTTCCAATTGTATCAAAAACTAGTACAGTTGAATATTTGCATTTCCTTGTTAAATTCTACCAAAGTAGCAATAATGATAACTGCTAAGGAAAATTCTAAAATTCAATAAGTTCAAAAATTTGTAGGAAAATACAAGTCTAAGTATGACTTTTCACTGCGGCAGATAATTAACCGTCATCTCATAAGAGAGGATCTAAAAATATTCACTAATTATTTGGAAAAATTCATCCCGTAAAGCTGAAAAAACAAAGAATTTGGGACAGTTTTTGCCATTTTTTTCTCTGTAATAATTAAACCCTTTTAATTTGTGGCTATTCGGATGATTCTGTAAAATTCATGCAAATTCTGTGCCTATCTGACATTGTGACATGACGCATTATTGACATTACAAGCAGATTTTACCGGCGTGTGTCATGGCTGAACCTTAAATGTGTACATGACGATTGTGCTGGCGCGGTATGAATAGAAAGCTTTGGTGTTGAAAAGTCCCCTCATTTGCTCATGGCATTTACAATTAGTAAATTAAAATGATTGTATCATATTAACAGTGGCACAACTAAAGTTTATAGTGGTCCTCTGAGGGCCGTGGGGGGAGGACAAGCAGCTGTTGCTGTTTGTTTATGCAACTCGGCAACATATGAACCGTGGTCCCTCAATGGCGCTCGACGGGTTGGGCTAGGCTTGATCTTTGAAGGTTGCTGGTGTTTGAACAAACCTCCCTGTGTCCTGTGTACACCATCTGTCTCACCAGGAATGTGGGAAGACTCAGTACACCCCAGCAGTTGTCATACTGCTTCTGAGCTTTTTTTGTGTGAAGCTTTTGTGTCCTTACTGCTTGAAGCTAACTGACATACCTTGAGCATCGACACTGCGTTATTTCAACATCCTCTGTCACAACTCATATATTTCTGTAATGCTTACAACGTACACCTGATTTCCTCTTTTGGCACAATCTGTTCTTTGCAAGGGTTGCAGAATGTGGAAAACACATAAGCTATATAAAAAAAATAAAAAAAAAAAAATTGTGAAATGTATTACATGTATTACCATCATTACAGATATAGAAAACTGAAGTTTTTAGATTTTTTTAAAAATGTTATATTTTTAAAAAAATGTAATCATTGTGTAATAAAACAAGACTTGTATACATTGTATGTTATTAGATTTGTATTTGTATGTTATTAGATTTTTTTTTTCAATAAAATTTCCCCCTTTATACTAAATGCACTTGGTTTTTTGTTGAACGCAGCACCAGTTGTTGACCCAGGGAGCTAGTAATCGCAAGTTCAAGTGCACAGAGTGCGGCAAGGCATTCAAGTACAAACACCATTTAAAGGAACACCTGCGAATACATAGCGGTAAGTGTTTTATGGTCAATACATTGTGAAAAATTTTTACTGGTGGTCCCAACTATTTTATCGATAACTATTGAGTGGTCTGAATAGCTTTTAATCCACAGTAATGTGTCCACCCCTGAGAATTTACCCACAACAGGCAATGCCATAATAGACTATTTCAAATATTGTAATCAAAAAGTTTTTTTGTTATTATTCAAAAATGTACGGTAAATTTATTTCGTTTTTTTTTGTTTTTTCATTACAGGGGAGAAACCCTATGAATGCCCAAACTGCAAGAAACGCTTCTCCCATTCAGGGTCCTATAGTTCACACATTAGCAGTAAAAAATGCATTGGCCTAATCTCTGTGAACGGGAGGATGAGAAACAATATGAAAGCGGGTTCATCTCCTAACTCTCTATCTTCATCACCAACCAACTCAGCCATAACCCAGCTCCGGCACAAACTGGAGAATGGTAAACCACTCGGTATGAATGACTCTTCAGGCTTGTTGAAGATCAAAACCGAAACACTAGATTATAATGATTATAAACTTCTTATGGCAGCCACTCACGGGTTCAATGGTCCTAATCCATTCATGAACGGTGGTCTTGGAGCAACTAGCCCTTTGGGACTTCACTCCTCAGCTCAAAGTCCAATGCAGCACTTAGGTATAGGGATGGAAGCATCACTACTTGGGTATCCAACCCTAAGCAGTAATTTAAGTGAGGTGCAGAAGGTCTTAGAAATTGTGGATAACACTGTTTCTAGACAGAAGATGGAATGCAAGGCCGACGAGATCACAAAGTTGAAGGGATATCACATGAAGGAAACAGGACCTCAAGGAGAGGAACAAGGTATGACGTCTCCTGGTATTCCACAAGTCGGTCTTCCTGTAGTAAGTCATAATGGTGCCACTAAAAGTATTATAGACTATACGTTGGAGAAGGTAAATGAAGCCAAAGCTTGTTTACAGAGCTTGACCACGGATTCGAGAAGGCCATTTAATAGTATTAAGAAGGAAAAGTTACGTACGTTGATAGACCTTGTAAGTGAAGAAAAGATGTTAGAGAGCCATAATATATCCACTCCATTTTCTTGCCAGTTTTGTAAAGAAAGTTTTAACGGCCCCATTCCTTTACATCAACACGAACGATACTTATGTAAAATGAATGAAGAAATTAAAGCAGTCCTCCAACCCAGTGAAAATCTGATTCTCAACAAACAGGGAATGTTTGCTGAGAAACAAGCACTTCTGCTGTCGTCAGTACTTTCCGAGAAAGGAATGACTAGCCCGATCAACCCATATAAGGACCACATGTCTGTACTTAAAGCTTATTACGCTATGAACATGGAACCTAACTCTGATGAACTACTGAAAATTTCCATAGCAGTTGGCCTTCCTCAGGAATTTGTGAAGGACTGGTTTCAACAAAGAAAAGTCTACCAATATGCAACTTCCAGGTCACCGTCTTTGGAAAGGACCATTGCGGAAGTGGCGCCAGTAACTACCACTCCCACTAAAGACTCTATGTCAGCTAGATCACCAGTTAAACCTATGGATTCTATCACGTCACCATGTATAGCTGAGATGCATAACCAGATATCTAATTGCGATACGCCCCTCAGGCTTACGAAACCTAGTCATTTTGCTGGTCTGAAGCCAGTTGTTGATAAATTGGACCACTCCAGGAGCAATACTCCATCTCCTTTAAATCTTTCTTCCACATCTTCTAAAAACTCCCATAGTAGTTCTTACACTCCAAACAGTTTTTCCTCAGAGGAGCTTCAAGCTGAGCCTTTGGACTTATCTGTACCAAGACAATTGAAGGAAATAAAAAGTATTATAGCCACAAAGAACAAAACCAAACCAAACATCACCATTGAACACAACAGTGTTCCTATATCTGCCGACATGGTAGATGAGCCCCTGAACTTAACGTACATTAAGAAAGAATTTTGTAATTCTAATAATCTCGACAAAAGCACTAACCCGCTATTTGGTCTGAATCCATTTAGTGGAAAACCTTTGTACACGGCGCTTCCACCTCAGAGCGCCTTTCCACCAGCCACTTTCATGCCTCCAGTACAGGCGACTATCCCTGGGCTACGACCATACCCAGGGCTTGATCAAATGAGCTTCCTTCCACACATGGCCTACACATACCCAACTGGAGCAGCTACATTTGCTGATATGCAGCAGCGGAGGAAATATCAGCGAAAACAGGGATTTCAGGTAATTTTTTGTGACTTTTTTATGCTTATTGTATATTTTTAGATCGTAATGGGGTTTTTTTTTGTCTCCCAAGTTCTTCGCAATCTAATAAGATGTTGACAGATCTAATGAATTGAAATATTGTCACGGTACAATGTTTGTTGGTGTAGTCCTGAACCCATGTGGCTGACTCCAAGTATAATTTTCAGCCTTAAGCCATTCTTTGTCTCATGTCTATGGTCAGCTTTCCAATGACGTAACCTAACATGAGCTCTGCATTGGAACAATTTTTGGATTTTTATGCAGCCTGTACATTTTGGTATAAAGATGTTCCCTGGTTTAAATAGAGAGATCTAGTTGAAAAAGCCGAAAATTAGATTCTGGTTGCTTGTTACTTAAGCCGGGAAATACTGAAAGTATAAGTTGACTGCAGGCAAAAAAGGATCAGAAAAAAATCCCTACCATGCAACCTTGGTTGGATAAATGTAATTGTCATCTATACTTGCTTATGGTGGAGAATTTTGAAAGATGAATAAATATTCAGCAAGTTTCTGAAAATCGCCAATGTGTTGACATTTTAGTTTGAGGGTCTAAATTCCAGATTTAAGACTTTAATATTAATGTAGCTACACTTAAAGGGGTTTTCCTAGCATAGTAAGTGATAGCATGTCACCAGGATATGGCATTACTTTCTTATTGTTTGGGGTTCAACTGTCTGAACCCCCACATTCCTAGATAAGGGATACTGTATGCTTATCCTAACTGTTCCTGGAAGGACTAAAGTTGATGATATGCATTAGATAGATGATTGATCACCCAACAGCTATTCCTCCTGACAAGAGCAGACACATGAATGCTCAACGTCAGTAGGAATATGTGAGTAAGCCATTGCCATTACTTCGAAAGAAAAGGTTGGGGTATGGTGAAATTCATCCCAACATCTGCCTATGGAGGAGAGTCAGGACATCAACATACACATTAATGGTTGGCCAGACCCATCAAAATCTACGAGTTTGGCCAACATTCATCTAACGTGTATGGTCACCTTCCAGGTTGAGTCCAAGACTAAATCTATGTATTTTCAAAAAATTCTCAATTCAGAAACTATGACAATGGGCTGAATTTTTGCAAAAACATGGCAAGGCGCACTGGGCAACTGCTTGGTGCTAAATCTAACAGTGGTCTCTTCATTCTCTAAGCCAGTTATATCTTTGGGGGGCCGAAACCCTTTTCACGTTATTGCCTAGTTGTGAATGGATCGCTTGTATCTTCACAAGTAGTGGTTCATGGCAGGAACTAACCGGCAGCGAAATACGTTTTTTCGAAGAGTTTTTGAAAATCTCTTCAATAGTGTGGCCCTTGTGTGTCACTGAGGCCAAGTTTTAACCCCTGACAGTGTATATTAAGGGGAAGAAAGTTTTGACGATAGTTCCCAAAAATTCTTTTACATGTCAAAATGAGAGTTGAATATATAGTATGACTTATTGCTTCATTCGAAGGGGATTTTGTTCTGTACACAAGACAAAGAATATGTCTTCAAGTTTTATAGCCTTACGTCAAACTTGAAATGAAAGTGCATCCACCCCACAAAGCCAATGTAATCTGGTTCCTATTAATTAATTAGAAGTCAAATAGCAGAAGCCATATGTAGGATGTAAACGTATGCCAGCGCTCTCTGTAGTCACGCCGAAAATAAATCTAAATACACCGAGTGATTTACCAACCCACTTTCATCATCGTCTCATGCTGAAGGCATGTGGACGTCGAACATTGATAAAAAAAATATTCTCCATTTTAAATTACAAAATTAAATATTACGCTTAGGGCATCTTGTCAGCAGACATAAACTTAAATGGATTGTGTAATAACATTTTGCATCTGATCATAAAATTCAATTATACAATTTTTTTTTTTTTTTTAGAAAGGAGAAAAATGAAAACAAATTCACTTCTTCTCGCAGTGTTTATTGTCTGATAAAAATTAATATGCTCAAATTTGAATAAAACAATATTTTTAATGACGCCGCAGCGATTTTCATTAGTTTTAGAACCACATCAACGTTTAATAAAGCACTAACGTTAATTTGTTATATTACAGGGTGAAATGCTTGATGGAACCCCGGATTACATGTCAGGTCTAGATGATATGACGGATTCAGACTCCTGCCTGAGTCGAAAGAAGATTAAAAAGACAGAGAGTGGCATGTACGCCTGTGATTTATGTGATAAGACATTCCAGAAAAGTAGCTCCCTCTTGAGACACAAGTACGAACATACAGGTAAAGGCAATTCTCACCTGATTCTACAAATATTAGATGTGTATACAGTATTTATACAAACTCTTTCTTAAAGGGACAGTCTACTAAATAACTAGTTCCTTTCTAAGTTCCATTTTGTTCCTACGATTATTAGGTACTCAGACAAAATGGTCAGCCAATAGTGGATTTTTAATAACCAATCGAGTGATCAATCACATTAGATTTTTGTTTTTGACGGGCAAGAGGAGCCAGTGACGGCCAATAATTTGCTACTTGTTTCTCAGATTGGCAGTTCAGCCTGGTATACGATTGCCCAGATTGTGGCTGATCTTAATCTTTTGTGTATGGGGTTGCCAAATATTTAGTATGACCACCATAGTGTAAATGTTGTGGGTAGGGCAGATGCCAAAAAGTAATTAAGGCACTGTTCACATGTTGCTTTGTGAACACGCTATATATATTATGCCGGGAAGGCAAACAAATCCATTGGCCGTATGTACCCAGTACAATCTAAAAAAGTTTTATTTTGGCATAATCTGGGCCAGTTTGCGCGGTATACTGTACTTTCCTATACACAAGGATGCAGTAAAAGTGCATAGTATATGGCCATAATACAGTATAGTATGCCTATACAGTGCCTTCCATAGGAGGTATACTCCAAATGAGACATGAACAGGATCATACACATATACACACACGTGGACAAAATTGTTGGTCTCCCTCGTTTAATGAAAGAAAAACCCACAATGATCACAGAAATAACTTGAATCTGACAAAAGTAATAATATATAAAAATTCTATGAAAATTAAGAAATAAAAGTCAGACATTGCTTTCCAACCAGGCTTCAACAGAATTTTTAAAAAAAGAAAACTCATGAAACAGGCCTGGACAGAAATGATGGTTCCCTTAACTCAATATTTAGTTGCACAACCTTTTGAGGCAATCCCTGCGATCAGACGATTCCTGTAACTGTCAATGAGACTTCTGCACCTCTCAGCAGGGATTTTGGCCACTCCTCATGAGCAAACTGCTCCAGTTGTCTCGGGTTTGAAGGGTGCCTTTTCCAGACGGCATGTTTCAGCTCCTTCCAAAGATGCTCAATAGGATTTAGGTCAGGGCTCATAGAAGGCCACTTCAGAATAGTCCAATGTTTTCCTCTTAGCCATTCTTGGGGGTTTTTAGCTGTGTGTTTTGGGTCATTATCCTGTTGCAAGACCCATGACCTGCGACTGAGACCAAGCTTTCTGACACTGGGCAGCACATTTCTCTCTAGAATCCCTTGATAGTCTTGAGATTTCATTGTACCCTGCACAGATTCAAGACACCCTGTGCCAGATGCAGCAAAGCAGCCCCAGAACATAACAGAGCCTCCTCCATGTGTTACAGTAGGGACAGTGTTCTTTTCAAGATATGCTTCATTTTTCCATCTGTGAACATAGAGCTGATGTGCCTTGCCAAAAATTTCGATTTTTGTCTCATCTGTCCATAGGACATTCTCCCAGAAGCTTTGTGGCTTGTCAACATGTAGTTTGGCTAATTCCAGTCTGTCAGATTCAAGTTATTTCTGTGACCATTGTGGGTTTTTCTTTCATTAAACAAGTGGTACCAAAAATTTTGTCCACGTGTGTATATGTATATATCAGCTTGTGTGTCAATATTTCATCAGCTCATTTATAGGAAGAAAAAAAAACATTATGATTCCAGCACAGTTGGAATTTTTTTCAATAGCCCCCACCATTCCTGAGCAATCAATGCTGTCAATTTTAGCACCCAATCTGCTAACCAGACTCTCTACTATCAGGTGAGCGGTCCTTTGCAGGGGCAGATAGTCAGGGACTGCCCACCTGACAGTAGAGAGCCTGATTATCAGATTGGGTGCTAAAACTAACAGCACCAATTGCTCAGGAACTATAGGGGTTCTGGAATCAGTGGAGCGGAGCTTATTAAAGGAGGCAAAGAGTTGGAGTTGGTGGAGTTGGTGAAAGATAAAAATAATGTTAAAGTAAACCATTTGCCAGTTAGACTGTTGTTCATTTCAGATTCTTCAGAACCTTTTAAGAATTACAGATGATCTAATGCAATGAAACTTGTATATGTTTGATGCTCTGAGTCTTTTAAGAGGTTCTGAAGCAGCTGCACATTTTGAACTCCGGCACTTTGCTGCTGGTATGTGATCCTCCCAGATAATTAATATGACAAGGGCCCCCCACTATCACCAACACCGCCACCCTCCTGCCATTCCCTGCCAGCCTACCCCTGATGTTTGCATTCCTCTCCTCTGTCATTCCCGTTCTGGTGCTGACACAGCAGGTGTACATAGCCTCTAGTTACACACCAGCCCTGGCTGCCGTCGTACATTCTTTTTGCTCACTTTGAGGTCGATTCATAAAAATTCAAGCAATTTAAAGCCACGATTTGCTTGTCTCATTACAATTGTTCAATAGAAAACCAGTTATGGCTTTAGCACTTTAATGCTCACTATTAAAAAGTAATGAAATCTCCTTTCACACGAGTGCACTTTCTTTTATTTGAGGAACGGTCTCAAAACCTTCATTACGAAATGCAAACAGAGATCACTTGCAGTGATATTCAGTCGCAAGAAAAGAATCTTTCTCCTTTCGCGGAGACTTCGCGAATGTTAACTCTGCTCTTGGCGGCAAACAAAAAATTGCTTTCTGTCCTGTAGTATAATGGCTTCCTTCTATTATCTAGCAAAATGCTAATCTAACCTTGTAAGAGGTGGATCTACTGGTGGACTTTTACCCAGCCTAGATTTCCAGTTTTACCATGGGGTGTTCCAATTTTGAAACTTTAGTTGTCTTTTAGATTTTTTTGCTTTTTCAATATTATTCTGTTATATCCAAAACCCAGCACAAAAAGTTGTCCTTGTAGTATGAGACCGAGTTACTGGTAGGATTTTATTGCATTCAATGTTAAAAGGGTCGTTTTGGAAAAGGGGTAGAATGGGTTCGACTAATAAAAGAAGCATTACTCACTGCACCGATTCCCCACTGCTACTGTTTCAATACTTCCTGGGTCCCTGCTGTTTTTTACTTTCTGGTCCCTCTTAAAATGCAGAAGATGCCAATAGTTGGCCACTGCAGGGACTGGTCTCAGCCAGCGATAGGTTGAGCAGTATTTTCTGCTTGTTAAGGTGCAGCAGGAAGTAGAGATCAGCAGGGGACCCAGGAGAAATCAGAACAACATTGGCAAGGAATCGGTGATGTGAGCAATACTTATTTTTAATGTCCTGAATGCAACATTTTGGATATACATAGACCTGAACAAAGTCACAATTTACAGAACAGAGATTTTTCTTTAGAAATGTCAACTCTCCTTATCCCCTTCCCACATGGACTGATTCTAATCAACTCAGACCATAGAATTGGCCAAATTCGTAAAAACACCAAGCTCCACAGCATAATTCAATGGTGGTCCATGCCACCACATAGAGAGTAGACAGAAGTTTTTTAGTGCCAATGCCACTTTGTTTAGTGAGCAACATGGGGCCGGGAAAACTGATCAGCCATCACCGGCATGATCACATACTTTACCAATGTAGAAAATCACATAAAGAATCTGGAATACCAAAACATAATTGTATGTAGTATGTGTGGTAGGAAAGGCATGGCTGTAGTAATAGTAATGTTATCAATCTCTTTAAAATCATTGCCATTTACTCATTTTTGATGGATATTACTGAAAAACTACAATAAAAAAATGTATTATTAAAAAAATTAAAATTGTCTACTGTTAATTTAGACCATGGACAATTGTCTGGTTGTTGGCTACTGGTTGGCAGGACAGATGTTAATTCTGGACACACACTCTGGCAATGTCATATAGCAGACATAATACTATGAAGCTTCTCATTCCTTCTTGCGGAAGGGCAAACATACATAAGAGCTTCTTCATTCAACTTTCCTATCCTGCATCCTACGGAGCAATGTAGTTGTAGGGTCTATTAATGCCTGTGTGTCTCTGCGTTGCATCATGTGTCTCAGTCTTGTGTCCTGGCATCACGCTGTCAAGCATTTAGTGTCAGGTCTATTTTTGAATGAAACGTCAAGCATGGCCGCTATGGTAGGTGTGAAAGGCATTCCTAGGCTATTTGTAGCCTGGAATCAGCCAGATGTGCTTGGGCTTGGCGCTACTCTCAAGTTCCAATCTTGGGCTGAAGAATGTACATACTGCTCCCGAAAGCATTGATCTCTCGCACAGTTGATGCCAATTACGCAGCAATTTTAGAGGACATTGTATTTGAATGGGATCAAAAATGGCTACTTTTGAAGTTTTTTGTAATTTTTTGATTTTATGAAATTTAAAAACCTTTATTTTTTATGTTTTTCAGGAAAAAGGCCACACCAGTGTCAGATTTGTAAAAAAGCATTTAAACATAAACACCATCTAATAGAACATTCACGTCTGCACTCCGGCGAGAAGCCATACCAATGTGACAAGTGCGGGAAGCGTTTCTCACATTCTGGGTCCTACTCACAGCACATGAACCACAGGTATTCCTACTGTAAAAGAGAGGCCGAAGAAAGGGAGGCCGCGGAGAGGGAAGCCAGAGAGAAGGGTCATTTAGAACCCACAGAGCTGCTGATGAATCGAGCTTACTTACAGAGTATAACACCTCAGGGCTACTCTGACTCAGAGGAACGAGAAAGTATGCTAAGAGACGGAGAGAGTGAAAGAGAGCACGATAAGGAGGTGGAGGACGTTTACGATAAGCTTGGAAGGCAAGATGGAGACGAAGAGTTCGAAGAGGAAGAGGAGGAAAGCGAGAATAAGAGCATGGACACTGATCCGGACACAATTCGAGACGAGGAAGAGAATGGTGAACATTCAATGGACGATAGTTCCGAGGATGGTAAAATGGAAATAAAGTCAGACCATGAAGAAGAAAACATGGAGGATGGCATGTAATAAACTACTGCATTTTAAGCTTCCGATTTTCTCCAGTAGTCTTGTTACCTGCTTGAAAACTCTGCTGTGTTTAAGCTGTTCATGCACGTGCCTGAAGCTTCCACGAAGCCTGTATAGATGAACTGATGGGGGGGTGGGCAGTTCTGCCAAAAACAAAAAAAAAAAAGTTAAATGAAGTTTGAGGTGGTCTTTGTTGAGAACTGCATTATGCAACCTTTTTGTACAGTATTAAGGCCTAGAAACTGTGTGGTTTCAGAAATTAAACCCTGTGTTTAATAGCATTTATTCTTTAAGCACAAAATAGTTAATTGTACGAATTGCACTCTACTTATATATCACTACAGACTTAAAAAAAAAAGATATTTCTAATTTATATTAATACATTTAAAAAAAAAAAAAAAAAAAAAAAAAAAGTGCCCGCACTGCTGTACATCAGTATTATCACTTCACATTAATTTAAGGTGCTCGCACTGCAATACAACTTTTATTAAAATTCCTTCATAACTTTTACTTTTACTATTCTCCGTTTCTCTGTTTCACAATAGCTAACCACACAATTTTAGGCCTATTTTAATTTTATTTTTTAAATTTTTTATTTTTTTTATTTTAATGTGAAGGAACATGAAGTGATGCATGTGTAAAAAAAAAAAAAAAAAATGGAGATTCCGAAGTCTTAAGAATGACCTGGATACGGTGGTAAAAAGATATTTGACTACAAAAAGAAAGCCTTTGTAAGGTGTTTTTAAGAGAAAAAAAAGCCTTATATGCAAACCTTTTAATCTGTGTGTTTCTGCAAGTGCCATCCTTGTACAGTGTTAAGACGGTAACATGTGTTACCCAACGCACCAGCTTCAGTGTTACGCTTACCCTGTTCTTTGAAGCATCCATGTCAGTATTAGAATAGGTGGCAGTTCCTTAGTTTACATTTGTTTGTGCAATTTTTCTGTAATTTTTTTTTGTTTTTATTAATTTTGTCAGTATTACACCAAACTTTTTTTTTTTTTTTGCAAGATTTTATTTTTTTTTTTTGCATTCATTTAATTTTAGGTCAAATAACATTTTATTTATGTGGCTCATTTTATATTTCCTAATTTTATTTATTTCATACTGTAGTGTACAGTATAATAGTTCTTCAATATAGATATATTTTAGTATAAAAGGAACATGATGTTGATCACTTGGGCAAATTTTACGTAAAGAGAAGAGCATTTATGTGTTTTGAAACATTTAATTGTGAAATGCGATTTTTTTTTTTTCAATTTTATTATTTTATTTTTTTGTTTTATTATTATTATTATTTTTTTTTCTTTCCAATTACTGGAAATTCCAAATTTGGGAACTTTTGATACGATCTTGTGAAAACACTGTATTTTCAACTGAAAAAATTCCACTTTCTTCATCTTGTTTTTTAGCTAAAAAAAAAAAAAAAAGAGGGACTGTTAAATACAATGTATAATACCATGACAAAAAAATCTTTCCTGACTTGTCTTTGTAAAAGTATTATTGAATTTTCAATTTGTAATTTCTCTTGAAAATGACCATGCTCAAATAAAAATGTAGCCAAACTATGCAAAGTGTGACTGACTACTTAAAAATACTTTGGTGGGTTTTGTAGTGCTTATTGATAAAGTAATTTTATATGTTTATATTCTATTTGCAAACACAGTTATATTGATGAATTATCGGTAGTATATTTGCACATGTTAATCCTAGTTCATAAGTGTGGTTTCTCCGAGAACGGTATTTATGCTCCTGTGGATTTGTGATTTACGTCATCTGTGTTTGCCAATGTTTAAAAAAAAAAGTGAAGTTTTAATATAAATAACAGGAAATGAATAAAAATAGACAATGCTCAAATACATGAATTAAAAAAATCAAATATTAGAACCCATTCCTTAATATAGCTTAGATTATTTGCTATGTTATTTGCTGACACTAATTTTTATGGCAATTTTTAGATTACTAATGATAAAAACATTCCCAGAAAAAAATATTTAGGACCTATTTACGGGAGGGGAAAACTGTCAAGACCCCAATGAAGAATGGGGTGCACTTAGCTATTTCTATATTTCTCATAGAGTTTATTGAGAAGGAATTTAGCAAATATGGCCACTTCTCTACCTGTAAAGGGAACTATGGACGCCCCCTTTTCTTGGAATAAGTGTGGGACCCAGCAGTTAGATCTGGTATGTCCAATCCATAGTTCTTACAAATATTTGTCATGGAAAAAACTTTATAAAAAAAGTTTACCGATGTATATAAAAAATAATATTGAACCACCAAAAATTCATGACCTTAATGTGATTTTTTTTTTACATTTTTAAATTTAATTTATTAAAAAAAAACTAGAATTTTTTTCTTTTAAATTTTAATAAATTCTTAGTGATACCACTGGTCTTGGATACCTGAGCAGACACAAGTCAATCAAGTATATACAGAATAAATATATATTTGCCCAATGCACTTAGTAGTTTTTGAAAAAAATCAACAATAATCTCTATATACAGTATATATCTGTCTGTATTAAATTCCCATACTGGGTTTACTTGCTCTTTTCCACGTTACATGAGGACTGCAATAGCAATTTATCTATCTGTGGCTTTATTAAATACAACAAATAACATTTCAAATAAGTTCAATGTCTGACTTGTGGCTTTGTATATAGCATGTAATTTTTTGTAGTTTTTTTTTTGTTTGTTTTGACCAGAGTCATGTCTGGTTGTATCCCAACTAGACCATTGTAAATGTATGATGGGCAGACAGGCCAAATATACAATGTCAGTAATTTACTGAATCAGTTCAGTAAAAGAAAATAAGAAAAAAAAAATACACTGAGATTGTCTCTGTAAATGCAATTGTAATTTATTTTTCTAATGTACATTTTTTTATTCTTTTGTTTTTGTACTTTTTCTGGTTTGATGTCCCATATTTTTTGTACACTGACCAAGAGAAAAATAAAAAATAATTAAAAACCTCAAGTATCACTCAACACTATGCTATTCTGTGGGTCTAAGACAACTTTTTGGTTCAGTGGTAAAAATATAAACCCTTCCCAGGCCCAGATAGGAATATCTGAGCTTGGGTCTCCTGGAAATACAGAAGCTCCAGTGGTTCCTCATAGATTTTAGAAACTAAAGTTCTAAATAATCATGGGAATGAATTTCCAAAGTATAACCTGAAAAAAGCTAATCTACCCATGGAACAAACCATGTTGTTGGTTCAACCTATAGAGTTTCTGGGCCAGTATTAACATGTTACCACTGCAACCTCTGTGTCTATACAACTGTGTTGGTTATATGGTGGACTGATGTTTAATAGAATAACATAGCATTAAGTGATATATAGGGGGTGTATTTGATATGTAGAGAGCAGAATATAGAATTGCTATAATGTCTTGGCACAGGTTCAGTGCCACCATGTTGGGAATCTACAACCTCCGACTCTTCCTACCCATTGGGGTGGTGACTGACAAGCTGAAGTGTTCATATGCATACAAAGCAGCCTGACAATCACTACCCAGAGGGGCAGGTAGAGTCGGGAGTTACTCACCTCATAAATACACTGGTCTCATACCTATGAGTCCATTGTGTTATTTCAGCAGTCCTAGTACACAAATATATGTGTGGTTTTAGCTACTAGGACTACAGACCTGTACTTGTAGTATGTTGCCCTTACACAAGTTCATCTTAAGGGTGGTTGTACACTGAGGTTTTTTAATGTTTTTTTTCTAGTATAAAAAAAAGCTGTGTTATTCAATAATATAGTTATGGTAAAATATTTTTGTGACCCAAAAAAAACTCAACCACCCAAAAAGCTTCAAAGCAACTGTGGTGTTTTTTAATGCAAAAAAAAAGGTAACACAAAAACCTCAGTGTGCAAGTAGCCTTAGGCTGAAGCCCCACGTTGCGGAAACGCAGCTTGTTTTGTTGCAGATTTTGCTGTGGTCTTTTGAGCCAAAGCCAAGAATGTCTAGAAAAGGAATGGGACATATATAGGAAGTTCTTATAATTCTCCCTTCTGCTCAATCCACTCCTGGCTTTGGCTCAAAAAACCGCAGCAAAATCTGCAACAAAAAAAGCTGCGTTTCCGCAACGTGGGGCTTCAGACTTATGTGGGTTTTGGAATTAAAACTCAGTGGAGAAAAGTATAAGGGGATTTTCTGTGACTTGCATATTGATGACTTGCCTATCCATAGGATGGCTCATCCATCAGTGGGGGTACTACACCTGGGAGCCCCACAGATCAGCTGGTTGAAGAGGCCGCAGTGTTCAAGTCCAACCACAGAGTCATGTATTGCACAGGAACTGTGCTTGGTATTGCATCACAGAACCCATTCACGTGAATGGTGCTGACCTGCTGCTGTAGCATGTGACCGATGAACGTGATGACTTCAGCACAGGGAAGAGGCTGCAGCACACATGAGAACCACAGCCTCTTCAAACACTTGACAACAGATTCATGACCTATCCTAAGTCCCAGAAAACTCCCTGTGTTTTTCGTCAATTCCAAAAAGTTTGTGTGCTGCGTCAATGCACATGTTCGTCGCCATGTCTCCAGGAGTAAAACAATCAGGAGACTTTAGTGATCAGGGGGAAATTTAGCACCGGGCCCCAGTGGTCATAGATTTATTACCTATGCTATAGGTAGAGATAGGTGATAAATGTAGTTAGTGGTAAAGACCCTAAAAGAGGATGTCCACCTCCTGTTAAAGAAAAAAAGAAAGCGCTCAGAACGACATAAATAAAATATTAAAGTAAGACAAACTCAGTACTCCGATCCCTTGCCGCTCCTGTTCTGATGCCCAATCTCTGATGGCTAATCTCCCTCTCGACACAAAGGAAATGACACTCAGCCAATCGGCGTCGATGCAGTCACTTCCTATGTGTCACAAGAGACCAGGAAACAAAGGTTGTTGGGGAACCTAGGCCATGTCGGAACTGGAGTGTTGGTAGATCAGGTGGGGATGTCACATGAACCTGTTTTATACAAAAATTATCAGCTGGACAATCCATTTACTCTGGAATTTAATAAACCACAAAACTATATGACAACTTTTCACAGGTCAAGATCCAAAAAACACTTTAGCATCCATATTACAGCCACAATGACTGGACCTTCAATGTTCTACTACACTGGACAGAACTTCAGGAGGTCTTTATATTGGGGCTCTAATGGGGATGCAAAACACAGCCGTATTACGTCATTCAGAGATGTCTCCTTATTGGTTCTTCCTGCTAATTCTTCTGGATCTGCAAAGAAAATCATGCAGTGCATTAAGGAACTGAAACATTAAGTGTATAAGACTTTGTTCACATTTGCATTAGAAGCTACTTTTGATTGGGGTCCATCAGGCACCGGTTTTATCTGGCATTGTGTTATGGTTTCCATTTTTCTTTTTTTGTTCTTTTGAATCATATGAAAATGGAGCCTCAAAGGGGTATTCCCATATGACATGATTATGGCATATTCACAGCTATGTGTTAGAGATGGGACCCGCATCTCTCAAGAATAGGAGGGCACCCAAATGCTCAGCTCTCTCCAATCATGCTTATGGGAGTGCTGAAAATAGGTGAGGCTGCCAGAATTGGGACCTACCTCTATTATACATTTATGACCTATCCTGTGGATATATCATACATGTGTGAGCTGGGACTACAACAGTATAGGAAAGGATAATGGTTATAAGGTGGAATACGTTGCCGTCTTCATACATCAGGAGATCCAGAAGATCCAGTGGTTTTATACCCTCTTACATAGGCTCGAAATAAGATGTGAACAAAGCCTTAGAAAATCGTATGACTTTTTATTACACAGAAGCGCTCATAGGTTACCGCTGGGGCCCAGGGGAGTGAGCAGTGAGTCTCCTTCTGTGCATTGGTGTTGTGCCGACATAGTGTGTGTTGGTGCCAGGAGCAGAGAAGGCAGAGAGGAGTCCTAGGAGAGGTGAGTACTGACAGACATACTCACCGCTCACTGCCTGGGCCATGTACTGTGTGGGGGCTCAGGGCATTATACTGTGTTTGGGCTTGGGATATTATACTGTGTGTGGGGAACTCCCCCAGTGATACATTACCCCCAGGAACCCACACATTCAACATCCCTGGAAAGCTCCCCTTCCAGAAAATCCTACATAATTATTATGAGTATTTTACCTCCTTCCAGATTCCTCTGTATTGTCAAGGCTCTAATGACTAAAGATATTAGTGGTTGTTGTATGTAATGGCCAAAATACCTATAGTATACCCAATAACCAAAATGTATATGGGCAAAATGGAGAAGTTTAAGACCTGCTACAGAAAAGCTCCAAACCAGATATAAATGTCCACTTTTGGGCCATAAACAACAATGCTTTTCAGGCATCGACTGGGATTGTTTCTGAAATTTCATGACAGACCTGGCAGCTTTGGGTTTATATCACTGGACCTTATTGAATTGCAGGCTTCATAACATCTACATGGAAAGTAGGCCCTACGTATACATTAGAAGATATTACCACTATACAGTCAACTACACCCTAGGAACATGGGCATATACTATAGACTCTACCTATGACATTAGTTACTCAATGGTTGAGCACAGGATTCGTTCTGTAGACATCTTGGAGATTCTATGGTATTAAAAAGCCACAGGGTCATCTATTATATACAAGCAAGTGCAGACAATGGGGCTGGAGTGTACGGTAACCAGTCATACAGTATACTGCCTGGCGATCTCCAGTACTAGTCTGGCTCTATATGCTCAGGAGGTTTCTGACACAAAACTGTTATGTCTTTGTATCCTGGACAGATGGAGGCCAAAAGGACAATCTTTTGGGTTCTGTCTGGTCAGTGAGAACCTATGAAAACGTAAATGTATACATCAGGAGCTGCTGCAGTTGAGTACTAAGGAGGTGACTGCCACCCCAGTGTGTTGGTGACATCGTTCTTTCCAATGACATTATTTCACATGATGGAATTTTCCTTCGGATTATGTCGCATTCTGTACCCCATTGTTTTCATACAGGTGACTTACAGAGGCAGATTTTGTACAGAAGCATTGGTGGGTTACCAGCTACCACACATGGATTAGCCCCTCTGAACTCATGTGCGGATTCATGGCATATAAAACTGCAAATCCACAGCAAAAATTTTTGCCCTAGGATTCCACATGAAATTTTTCCACAAGAAAATAAGTCATGTTAGTCTAACCCTTAGAGGTAATATACAAACTGGGTCTGTGCTCTTATGAACTTCAGTAAAGCCACTTTTGGACAGTGTGATATTAAAGGGTTTGTATAGTATACCTATTATATGGTAATGATGTGAATAGAGCTTAAAGGGTACTGCAGTCACAACAAGTTGGCCTAGTGTATGCCAAAATTTTACCCCCAAAAGTCTGGTGCAATTTTCCAAGTTCTTTTCTGCCAAACCACTTCCCTTTTCCACAGAAGTCACGCCACCTCACCAAGCTAGTTAGAAAAAATTGCATAACACTAGATGTGATATTTTGTGGAAGAATTGTGGCAATATTTTTAGCATTTTTGACCACAGACACATTTGTAGATCTGCCCCATTGATTGTTGGTTGTCTGCCTTCCTATCAATTTGACCCATGTGCATGTCTGATAGTGAAATTATATTGTGAGAAAGGACTGAGGTGCAGGATGATAATCTCCATACAGAACTGCAGGTAATGAACAAAAGTAAATAAATATGTACATTGTGTAACATTGTTAATGTGAAGGAACAATACAATAACAACATTCAATAGGGACTCCTCAACCTTCAGTCACCAAGCCTGTGTAAGGGGAGTCTCCCTCTCCTTTACACAAAACAGGACAATTCCTCTGCAATGGCAGTCAAACCTCTGTCTCCTCTCCGTGGCCACTATAATAAGCCACCTTGCCTAGTATGAATCGCCCCAATTCCTCTGCATCCGCTGCATCTTGCTTCATTCCCCGTAAAAGATTTCCGCTTCACTTGTCCCAGCCTTGGAAACTCGCACTAGACCAAACTCTGACACAGTTCCTCAACCATGCAGAAAGTTCATCCTCTCTTGTCAATGCACCAACTACTTGCATGCTTTCCCAGCGATTACATGGGTACCTTCTCAGTCCTGTTCTCAGGCCTGTCCTCAGTAGGCGCCAACACTGGCCAGATTGTCTAAACTTGCAAGACCTTCTAGTGGACTGGGGGTGAACTCTCTGTACTAACAAATATTTGGAAACTTTTTGTTCAGCTGGGGGACAAGCAAGACAAGAAAAGAGTCAAACACTTGGGTCTGCATTTCCTTTTATCCTGGCTGTTGCTACCTGCATGATAACAGGACTATGCATTTATGGGAAGGGGATACATGTTGAATATTTTGGTTTCTGCTGCTGTCTGTTTATGGTCCTTTTACAGGACCTGCCCTAATATTCCTCCAATTTCATACAGAGGATTTCATACACATACTTCATCACATGCCACATCACGGAGCTGTTCTTTCCGAGACGGACTGACCTACAGGCTCGGTGCACTCAGCTCTGCCACGTTTACGATGCCTATATAAGAAAGACACTGAGTATCTCATTGAAGCCATAATGTCAAATAAAGCACCACTGAATTAATTAATACTTAAATGAGAGATTGCATTGTAATGATCGCAGTTATTTTTAAACAAATTGCGGCGCGGCGACTTTTTCCCTCTCAGCCGCATTGATTGAGGATAAATGGCGGAACGCACTTTGTTAAATGAATTCATTCCTTTTAAAACATGACAATTGTTTTACAATGATAGACAATTAATACGTGGGGGTGAGAAGGGAACATCCTGATGGATTCGCTCTTCCAGGCATTGCCGTTACAGTTTGCACGGAGACTTATCATATTACGGCTAACTAGTTAGTTTAAACAGCAGCTTCTAATTCTGTGATGTGGGGATTAATTAACTTTATTTCCTTTTTAAATTAAGTTTTATGCTGATGAACAATGCAATTTCTCGAAAATGACTTAACAATCCGATTTTTTTTTTCGTAATTTCACAATTAATAGTTTACCGTTATGTAATTTACGGCGGCATTATCTGTGTCAACATTAAAATCACTGAAGCTTATATCTGAATATATTTACAGTTGATTACATACAAAGCCTCAACTCCAACATATATTTCAATGTCACAATGCAGAACAAAAGGAAAACATCAGTGTTCGGAGCTGTGTGTGAACGGGGACAGGGAGAAGAGAGAGGTGTGCAGCAGGGAGATACAAAGTAACACAGTTTTATACTTAGGACTCAGGAGTTTACGGGACATGGGACTTTGGGTCCTTTTATATGGGTCGATTTCTGCTTGGAATGAGCACCGATTAAAGATATAACCAGGGCTGTGTATTCAGCAGGCCAAACCACCGACCGACTGCTTTATTTCTCAGCAGACTGACTATAACTCTGATTCCTGCTCTTACTCCGACTCCTTCATAAATGACAACCATGGTCAGTCGAAAGTTCCAAAAATCTTATAATTCATTAAAAAGTCAGTGATTGAATTGTTATGAAAGTAAATATGAAACAATCGATACATATCATTAATTATACAATATTACTAATTGTATAATATAATTAAAATAATGAATCATTTAATTTTGAAGCCAGAGTCAGAGTCAGTAACTTTTTTCCAGCCAAAATTGGTCCTGACTACGACTCCGTGGCCCTGGATACAACAAGTCAGTAAACATTCATGTAAAGGGACTTTTACACAGTCTAATGCAAACCTGAATAATACCATTGTTCGTGACCATGCAGTTTGCATGATAGGACTAGCTGCCGATAACAATGAGTTTTCAGAGCAATTGCTCCAATGAACCATTGTTTGCCCAATTATCTGCTTGTGCAAACGATCTTTATGGCATCTTTGTGGGTTATAAACCAGTGAGCACCTTCTACTATATAGCGGGGCTCTGGAGTCAGTAGGCCAAACCATCAACTACAACTCCTCTATATTTCACAGTTCAACTCCAATTTCAACTCTTCAAAAATGGTTGACAGTCAAGGTCAGACAGAAGCAGTAAAGCTCCTCTAATTCAGTGAAAACTAGTGACTGAATTATAAGAATGTAAATATCTAATAAACGATACAATGTAATTAATTATACAATATTAATAATTATATAAGTTTAAATAATCAGTTTATTTTGAAGCCGCAGTTGGTAACATTTTCACCTCTGTGAAATGACTCTGACTCTGACACTGTCGGTGACTCCACAGCCCTGGTGTATGGGTATTATTGCACATTGTCTTTACATGGGGGACTATGCTGTATTTGTCTTGGTTGTGTTTGAAGCCAGGACTCCAGTACTATGGAAACAACAATGTTCACATGAGATAGATCTGCAACAGAAGCTTCTGTGACTGTTCCTTATATCTGAATAAGGCTGCGTTTGGTGACTGTTCAGGGATTCCGCGACCCATTCCGCTTCCATTTTTTGGACGGAAACCTGGTGGACTCCATTATAGCGGAACAGAAGAACGAAACAAGCGGACCCGATGAACTAAAACCCCAACACTAGAGTGAACCTAGCATAAGTTTTATAAACTTCTTTGACCTATATGTTCAGGATCGGCACTTATCATATGTATAAGGGTGTGTCAGCTATACCCCAACATATGGTAGAAAAAAAAATATCAGGCAGGTTGAATTTTTGTTCACAAACTACCACCACAGGAGTGGTAGCAGCTTATTTCCTTCTCACCATTGAAGGCACATTCGCATTCCCTTGATCTGAGTGTACATATATATGTGGGTGGTCGGATGGAATAGCTGTTGGCTGAACTGAGTGTCTATGTGTATGGGGAGGTCAGAAGGAATAGCTGTTATTATGTAATATAACCTATTTCATGTGGCCTGTTGGGGATATCAAATAGAGGACCCTGCCTGGGACATCTTCTATGACTATGAGCAGAAAGCCACAACAAAGAACAACTCTGGCTACGGCAGACCCAAACAGACCACGGATTACATGGTCACCTATTGATTTTTGCTGCAGAGGACGTACACTTAGCATACACGTAGCTTCTCCTAGTGATAATGGGATTGTTAGAGAAAGTAGGTATTAAAATATATAAAGTAAAATAATCAATAAATCAATAAGAAATAGCATCTTGAATCTTAGCACACAGCCTCCTCTTGAAGTTGATGATAGGAGCCGAAAAATTGGCACGGAAGGATCTGACCGATTTGACAAATGATAATGGATAGATGACTAGATCAGAGCCTTTCCAAAATGACCGGTCTTGTGGGGCGTTTCCAGTATATACTAAAAATGGTCAAAACAAGGACCACTGGTGACACTGGTGGACACTCAAAGCTCTTTGAAACTGGTAGGGGGCAAAGGTAGCCCATTGCATCCAATTACACAAGAGCTACTGTTACTAAATGACACAAATGACTATAAAACTTAAAGGGGTTGTCTGGTCCTATTCAATATTTCATACTGATGACCCATCCTGTGGATCTGTTATTAGTATGTGATCTGTGGGGGTCCCCCACCCAGACCCTGCACAGATCAGTTGTCCCAGGAGTGTCTGGCACCTGAAGTTACAGCTGTGGATGCGGAGTACATGCAGGATGATCCTATTCAAGTAATAGAAGAGCCTCCATGTTCTCCCTGTCCACTGCTATAGCTTTTGGCCCCTGAAGACTGATCTGTGCAGGGTCCAGTTGTCGGATCCCCAACAGATCACATACTGGCGATCTATCCTGTGCATAGGTCATCAGTATAAAAAAATCAAGGTGGAGCCGGACAACCCCTTTAATACAGGACACCTTCAGAGGTCTTGTGGAGTCCATGCCTCAATGGGTCAGAGGTCTTTTGATGACTAGGGGCAAACTACGCAACACAGTGTAGCATATATACAGATAACTTTCCCATGACAAAAGTATACGTGCCCTTTGTAATGGGTGTAATGGGTGGGTTACCATAAGATTGAAGCAAGATAAGGGTGGAGATCTCACAGACACAATATCAGGCCCTTATTGCAGAACGTTAAAAAAGGAATTGAGTCTTTTTACAGATCTTGTGCAATACAGTAAAACCACACACATCATGACGAAACAGAACAAAAAGAAAAAAAAAAATTACCTATTAACTTACAAAATCTTCTGCCTAATTCCGCTCATCTTTGTAAAACCCTTCCCGACTGCATCCTAAGAGCAGAGGACACACAGGGAGACAACATTAATTCCGTAACCTGGAAAATATGTTTTATAAATGAAAACACAAAAGCTGCGGTTGTAGCAAAACACCCAAAACGGAACATTAATCAAAATTCAATAAGTCGGTGCTAAAGACAACAAATGTGACATTGTTAATAAACGTGAATTATTATTTTTTTCAGTGCACATAATACAATGGACATATTTGTGGCTTCCTTCACCCATAACCTTACTAAGAAACGGAGTTTTTGTAAATGGTGTAACTGTAAAGTTCCTCTTGCCTAAACCCACACTCTATACCTTCATTATATTATATTTTTATCTGACCTTTCTCCTTCCTAACCTTACTTATTATGCAATGACTTGGCACCGTCTTACTACTCCTCATCATGGGTAGTTCTCTGTTTGTCAAGGAAAAACTCCTGGTGGCCACATCTATTGTATCTATAACATGGGTAGACATTGGGGTCAACAGCAACATTGGACTAAGGTACTATAGGGCCACCAGAGGAGAGTGAAGACTTGCCCACCAGCAATATACTGCATGTGTATGTCCTCTTTAAAGACAGTCTACTTTGCGCTCTTATGCTACTCCTTATCATGGGAAGTTTTGTGTGTCTCAGGCCCGGTTCACATCTGCGTTCGGGTTTCCGTTCGGGGACCCCCTGAACAGAAACCTATACGCATTAAAAAGCGGTTACCTGGGAAACCTGCAGACCCCATAGACTATAATGGGGTTCGTGTGGTTTCCGCACAAAACATGCATAGAGAAAAGTGCTGCTTGCAGGACTTTTCTCTCCGCATGTTTCGTGCGGAAACCGAGTGGAAACCATTCGGATCCCATTATAGTCTAAGGGGTCCGCGGGTTTCCCAGGTAACCGCTTTTTATGCATATAGGTTTCCGTTCAGGGGGTCCACAAGCGGACTCCCTGAACGGAAACCCGAACGCAGATGTGAACCGGGCCTCAAAGAAAAACTACCGTCACCATATCTATTGTATCTATTACTTTGATACAAAAAGTTCTTCTCACTAGGCCACTAACCGCTCCTCCAACAGTAAATGGTTTAGAATAGATTTTGGTGGTGTTAGTAAACTCCCTTTAACCCTTTCCAGACATCCACCGTACTATTACGATAGATGTTGGGTCTTTAAACATGGTGGCCATTCAGGAGCTGAGGGGCCGTCTACACTTGTGGGGTATTAAACATGACCAAGGCACCTTTATACCATGGGCACCGCCATTTTGGTGACGAGATCCTGGGGTGGCGATCCATTACTATAACAGCCGGGAGCCTATTGAAGGTTCCCAGGCTATTCATTAGCGTTGTTCTATTACATTAATATTGCAGTGTATTGTATTAGTGATCAGACCCCCTGGGGTTCAAGACCCCAAGAAAAAAAAAGTAAAAAAAAAATTAAAAATATTAACAATGGTAATCACACCTCTCTCCCTAGATCCCATAACTGATAAATTCCC
Source organism: Leptodactylus fallax (assembly GCA_947044405.1). NCBI lineage: Eukaryota > Metazoa > Chordata > Amphibia > Anura > Leptodactylidae > Leptodactylus > Leptodactylus fallax. Next base: position 2,435,661 of record CAMRHE010000028.1, on the reverse strand, counting down.
CCCAATGACTTCATGGGGAAGATGTGTCCATCAAAGCAGATGATAGTCGATAGAACAGATCAGTAAAATGGTCTGTCAAAAAAAAGGAAATGTGAATAGACTGATCAATTCTCTTTGTTTTTAAAATGGCCATTCAAAAACAGTGTGTGAATGAGGCCGAAGACTATACATAGGTTTATTTGATGTTGACTATTGGTGCTGATATTCCCATTGACACCAGTCATATTGGAAAAAGGACTGAGCTAATTCCCGACAATTTACAAATTTCATTTCCTATCTCATAAGGGTAATAGACTCTATGGCTGTTAAGCCACATTAAATCTACGTCTCTTCGATGCGCGTATCCAGATAAGGGAGCTGATCCATATTTCACATTTATTAATAAGTCCTGGGTGTTTAGACAGTGAATTTAATTTTGCAGAGCTAATACCAGCCGGTAGGACTGAAGAAATTAGCAGCCCCAGAGCGGGCTATCAGCAAGGACAATTATTATTTGAGTACCTTAGTTGTACCTATAAATATACCGGTGCGCTCGGCTCGCTCCGGCGGTCACGTTTCATTGCTACCTATTAGTGACTGTAATTGTTAGCTAAATGTAACTGTTGCACTATCTTTATTATGTGATCACAAGAGCCATGTATAAAAAAAGGAGAATGCATTTGTTTACTAAAGCATTGAAAATGAATAATGTACGATAAGGATGGGTGAGCGAACACTGCTTTCAGCAAGAATAGATTACAGCGCCAGAAAGTGATTTCAGATCTGTCAGCTCTCCGATGATGAGAATATACACAAATCATGACCCCCGTGACCTGTTCTCAGTCGTACTTGTATATTTAGTGGAGAAAGAAGCAAATTCGGGAAGTTCTACGTACATCTACTCTTAAGTGTTACTCGTGAACAAAAGGGACCCCCAAAGTAGCTTAAAGAGGACCTTTCACCACCTTCAAATTTTTGCATCCTTCAATAGATGCCGCTCCACTGATTCCAGCATAGTTGGAATTTTTTATCTAGCCCCCACCATTCCTGAGAAATTTATGCTGTTAGTTTGAGCACCCAGCATGCTCCATTCTGTCAGGTGGGTGGTCCTGGGCTGGAGCAGGAAGTCTTGGACCGCCCACCTGACAGTAGAGCACCTAATTTAGCAAATGGGGTGCTGAATTTAACAGAAATGATTACTTGGGAATGATGGGAGCTAGAGAAAAAATTCCAACTGAGTTAGAATCATTGGAGTTGGAGTTTATGTAGGTGGTGAAAGGTCCTCTTTAAAACTTGATGGAGGGACCCTAACTTGTTCATAGCCATAATGCATATCGAGTGAAACAGTTGTTAAGTAGCACCCACTGTAGCTTAGGCACCCCACAAGTATAAAGGCCAGTAGAACGAATTTATTTTTTGGCAATATCTTTTAAGATTTTTTTTTTTCAATAATTTTTTTGAAATTTCGATAAAAAGTGCAACATTGTCACATTCCCGGTAAAATGAGTACAATAAGGATCTATTTAGATGGCCATATTTTGGGTCCATCTCCTTTCTGCGTGTACAACATACTGCCCATGGATAGCATTCGGACCCATGCTGCATGCAATATATGAGTCCGTATCATCGAGAACATGGACTTGGAACGTTAGTCTTTCACTTGACTTTAGACAAGTCTTTTTTTCTCTATATTTAAATAGTTTTTGGTATTTTCTTTTAGTTTTTTTTTCCCACTTTTTTTTTGGGTGGGGTTGCATTTGTTTCCCCTTTCTTGTATTATTTTTACCATTCTCATAGCATTGTAAGTCCAGCTCCCCACACTGCAAAAATACTGTGTTTTATAGTATCTGCAAAGTGGATATAATTCTGGCTAATCCCATTCACACATTGCAGAAAAAATTCTACAGTGGAAGAGCTTTTTTTGAAGCGTTTTTGAAAATCGCAGCATGTCAATTATACCTACGGAAACGCTGGCATTTTCCGTATAGGTATAATAGAGGCAGAAAGTCCACAAAGGAAAGCTCTGCGGACTTTCTGTGAAAAACCTTGCGGAAAAAACAGCGAAGCCTTTCCTCCGCAGTCTTTTTCACAGCGTTTTTTGATTCACTGCGTGGGGCATTACCCTATAAGCAAGGGTTCCGAGGGTGCAGTCGCACCGGGGCCCAGGAGCCTTAGGGGGGCCATAAGCACTGGCATCAGTATTGAGATTGCAACTTCCATCTGGACCATAAGCCAAGGAGACCCACAGATAACCCTAATTACACTAAGGTTGATTAAACTCCTTAAGAGTCGTAACCATCACTATCAAGAATTCACTATAGGGATGAGGTAGGGGGCCCCGGACAAAAGTTTGCACCGGGGCCCCCAAGACTTTAGCTACGCCACTGCCTATAATTCTTTTCAGGAAGACCACTTGTGGGGCAGAAACCAAAGTAACTGAGTAGTCTGGTACAACATCAAGATCATAGTTCTCAATGAGTCACATAACGTACAGCTCTGCACCATAACTACAAATCTGAATAATGTACATTCATATCCTCAAGTTCCTCTTCAAAAATAAAAAAGAAATTTCCACCCACAAGCAATTCTCCATTGATATGATCATAATACGTTGTAACAGGCTCATCGCAGAATAAACTGGCTGTAAAAATTTTGAATTTTTCTTCCTTATGGTCCCAAGCAATAATATCTTCTTCACCTTGAAATTTATTAAAGAAAATCTGCTTTTCATAACTTTTTTTACGGCAGAGTTTTTGAAATTTTGTTTCCAGATGCGCCCATTAAATAACGCTTTAGTAGCCCATAAAGTGGTGAAGAATGTCCCCACCAGAAGAAGACAATCGGGAATATCAATACCTTGTCCCTGACCGACTAGCTCTTGCCAGTCCTTCACAATGAGGAGGTACTTTCTGAAAAACACAGCGAGATCCTATCATGAATCTTCCCTTTATCTACAAGTGCCTGAGACATGAATATGAGACATTTTATTTTCCAGCTCTGTAGCTGATAATTGTCCATGATATCGCTGCCAGCACATGTAGCCTTGTGGGTTCCCTCTCTCAGGAAGTGTGGAATTTAATGGCTGATTTTCAAGCCCGGCTATTTCATGTGGCGAGAGAATATGGTAACGCAGCTTTCTTCATTTACAGTTACGGAAGCCCAAGGTTGTGTTGTGACTCACTGGTGTAACCATAGAAATGAAAAAATAGACAACGCCATCCAGTTTCATGGAACATTAGTGCAGTAAAGTGTTCAGGTTTCATACTCAAGACTGTTATCAGGCTGCAAAGACAACAAAAATTTTTCTTGGTTGTCCCTGATATCGCAGTAAGGCGGTCATCTTACAAAACTAAAATACACCAAAAGGTATACACAAGAAAACAAGTCTTATTTCTGCTTACACACAATGGATGGACACGGACTTAGTCCTGCGCTGGTTTTTACATTATAAGGGTGGGTTCGCACTTGCGCCGGAACTCCGTCCGTCGCAAATCTGACCTTAATGTCGGAAAACTGGATAGGCACTGGATAGGGAAAGGTTTGCGACGCTTTGCTTAAAAACCCATTCACTTCTATGGGTTTTTAAAGCAATGCGCAGGTGTGCACTTATACCCTCTGCGCCGCGAAGCCATTTTTTTCGTCGGAAACATAGTTGGGCATGCAGGACTTTGTGTCTGATGAAAAAAACTGGCTTCGCGGCGCAGAGGGTGTAAGCGCACACCCGCATGTCACATGCAAAGGAAAGCAAATCTATGCAAGTTACAAAGAAACAATAATAAGTGATTTTTGTCCCTTTAAGTGCCTTCAGTCTTCATCCCTACATATAGAATTTATCTATTTCAATAGGAAAGTGAAATCTTGTTGCAAAGTTAATGTATGTGATCACCCGGCCGGTCTATGAGTGTCTGGTCAAGGGTGTAGAAAGATCAATCATATGATTTGGGTTAGTGAATAGAAATGGCAGGTTTCGTGATGTAGAGAATCGGTAAGAAGGAAATAATCAATCTGACAATTTTTCATATTTCCACTTAATCCCTCTGAATTTTGTCTCTGCAAACTGAAATGTCATCAGCTGAAAGACTTATTCCATATCTGCCGCTGATAGAAAATTGTGTCTCAGTGATCGAATTGTTAGGTCAGAATAAGTGACATGAAGGTTCTTTATTAGCGACATGTTTACAAGGAGATCAGGAGAGATTTTCTCTGTGGTAAACTCAAGGGGAACTATCTAGGGTCAGATACTTATTCTTACAGAGTAGGGAATTTTCACTTCATACCTATACAGCTTATCCCTTGTTTGGTCCTCTGGTGCGTTATATGTTCCTACGTTCAGTCAGATGGTGAGTTATATGGGAAAATTTGTGTCTATCGGGGCTGTAAAACACAAATCGGTCTCCATCTTGACGCAGGTCCACAAAACATTTCCATAACTGATGACCCCCAGATCTGATCCTATTATCATTGTTGCTTACTTTGAAAGGTCTATAGAAGTGATGGCTAACCTTTTAAGCTCGGTGTGTCAAAATTCGGAAAAAAAAAACTAGCTTAACTCTGGTGGCGTGTCACATCTAGAAATATCCATAATTTTGTGATATTTGTAACTCTAGTAGCCCATCACACAGTATATGACCCCCTTTTTCTGGCCCATCACATGGTATGTATGTCCCCCTTGTCCAGTCCCATCACACAGTATAACAGTATATGACCCCCTTGTCCAGACCCATCACACAGTATATGACCCCCTTTTCCTGGCCCATCACACAGTATATGACCCCCTTTTCCTGGCCCATCACACAGTATATGACCCCCTTTTTTAAAGCCCACCCACAGTATATGACCCCTGTGAAGAATCCGAGTTTACCAGGGACCGCACCTGGCCTTACCTACGATCACTTCTATTGCCTCACACCCACTTTCCGTGAGTGAGGCGGGTAACAGAGGATAATACAAGATGGCCTTCTAAATTTTATATATTTATTAACCCCTAAATGGGTCGGTACTGGACTCTCAACACATACATAGATTACATGCAGCGATTAACAAGCAGATACAAGTGGAAACGGCATAACATGGTACATAACAATAAAAATGGGGATAAAAGAAAGAAAAGAATATATATTACCAACACCAGCTTGTGCAGGTTATCTCTGACTTCCAATGGTTGCCAGGGCACTTTCTTATGGGACGACCAGCGGCAGAGCACCTTAACAAGGTCAAATGGCAGAACCACATGTGCTGTCTACCTGCTTTGCTTTTGTGTGTTCCCTGCCCCGCCCAGAGTGATGTCATGGGGGAGGGAAGTTACACCTACAAGCATGGAGCCCCTGAACTCGAAAATCGCTCTGGCTCCTCATCCGGCGACCGTATGGTCTGGTAAGTGGAAGGGGAGAACTCGGGGTGAACCCCTCGTCGTATACATACCAAGCATGGCACCTCAAATCCCTTTGGGTAGGGAGTTGGGTGTCTGGACCTGCCTTGGGCTCACAACGGCTCTATGTTTCGGCTGACCGCGTGCGCCTTTCTATGGAGCACCCACAGAATTTATTGGCATAACTGTGAGGTGCCCCCTTTTGAGATATGGGCATAAAACTATGATCTCTCTGATGTATATTTGGTGCCGGACTGTCTGGGGTGGCTGTGTTTTAGCAGGAAATCTCCTGGGGAGCAGTAGGGCACTTGAAAAGGAGTGTTAATTACTCAGAGCAATATAACAAAGGGATGGTTATTAACTCACAACAGGGACATGGCTCAGAGTAACTGAGCTGAGAGGAGGAAGTTAAAACACATGGTCAGAAGGGGGGGTGGGGGTATAAGGGGTCAGCCAGATACATAATTGTACAGAGCTGCATATATGGAAGTCCCCTTAATCATCACAACCCCCTATTATCCCCCACCCGCACACAGAGTAGTGGCCAATACTTTTTACTCACCTGTCCACGCTCCAGTCCTGGCCGCCCTCTGCTGCCACCTCCAGGGTGTGCTATTGCCAATGCTGAAAAACGCCAGGACACTGTACATAGCGTCCCGGCATTCTTCAGCTTCATGACATCAGTGTAGCGCCACCTAGAGGAGGCAGCGCAGGGCGGCCAGGACAGGAGCGTGGACAGGTGAGTACAATGTATCGCAGCTGCTTATTGCAACACAATAAGTAGCTGCTAATGCGTGTCACCCAAAATGTCTTGGCGTGTCACATTTGCCATCATTGGTCTATAGGGAAGTAGAGTCCTGTGCAGGTTCACTTTGCTTTTGATGGCTTCATGAGCTACGACTCCCCCCATGACATCTTAATATACTCCTTTATTTTGTAGATAAGCTCTTTAAGTAAAATCTACAGTAGTTTCATGCTGTCCATATCACAGGACCCACTGTGTCACCCAACCCAACCTAACCTGAGGACATTGTCTAAGTGATGCTCCGGTTTTTACCCTTCACCCCCTTTACTGGGATTTGCACTTCAATGTGGAGGGTTGCAACTAGAAGAAATAGTCTCGGTGTGGGTGACAGGTGAGGTGTGTGGACAGGCAAAAGAATAGTCCAGGTACAGGCCAAGGTCTGGGCTAGAAGAGTGTGGGAATGGTCAGAGGTCAGACTATAGGTTAGAACAGATAGGTCAGACAAGTTTGAAGGTTGGAAACAGGCTTGGATCCGATACAGTTCTGCAGCAGAGTACAGGACAGCAGATAGCACATTTCTCTATAGAATCCCTCGATAATCTTGAGATTTCATTGTACCCTGCACAGATTCAAGACACCCTGTGCCAGTTGCAGCAAAGCAGCCCCAGAACATAACAGAGCCTCCTCCATGTTTCACAGTAGGGACAGTGTTCTTTTCAAGATATGCTTCCTTTTTTCCGTCTGTGAACATAGAGCTGATGTGCCTTGCCAAAAATTTCGATTTTTGTCTCATCTGTCCATAGGACATTCTCCCAGAAGCTTTGTGGCTTGTCAACATGTAGTTTGGCAAATTACTTTTGTCAGACTCAAGTTATTTCTGTGAACATTGTGGGTTTTTCTTTCATTAAACGAGGGGTACCAACAATTTTGTCCACGTCTGTATAAACAGGGACAGTTCAGGGTTGATGGGGGCCAATAATATTGGTGTGCATGCTTTAATAGAGAGCAAGGGAGAGCATGTGTGCTCTATGGGCAGAGGAGGCAGAAATGGAGGGTGAACATGGCAGCAGTGAAGAAGAGGCAGAGTGCGGTGTGACTTGTGTGTAAGTCGGCGGCCATGACCACCAGAATGACTGATGAACCACCATTGTTACAAAGGGCAGCATGAAATCCCAACAAGGATCCCCATTACCAAAAACTCCAAAATACTACAAATTTTAAAAACTGCTGGCCATGAGGGGAAGTGTCCACCAGGGCGGCTCCTCTCCGGCAGTTTCCTGCCTTGTTCCACTGGATTGAAAGGTCTATTCCGGTTTGCACATAGACAAAGAATGGTCAGTCAAGAGGAAGGAGCTGGAGGTGCCACCCAGCAGACACTTCTCCATATGGCCGACTCTTTTTGAAACTGAGGTAATTTTGGGTGAATTCCTCTGCTCATTTCAGTCTGAAACTATTTACAGTGAAAATTACACCTCTAATAAAACCTCGTATTTTACTTACTATGATATAAATGCTAAATGTTTTACACTTTGACACAACCCGACTTATTACCCATTAAATGAGATTTGTGGGGAGACACATTTCCTTAGCAGTCTTCATTTTTTCAGCACGAATCTGATGTTGGTGCTATTGCTGACTACAGGGGATTTTTATGACATTCCAAACCTATTCTGTTGGCAAGTTTTCTACAAGACGTAGCAATGTACAGTGAACTGAGAATACTCTGTAATTAACGTATTAAGCAACAAAATATTAGTTACAGCGCAAGGGTCAAAACGATACTCTATTGGAATCCTAGCACGTAATCTCTCCAACCATCCCAGCCAAGTCTTGACCAGAAGAGAAGACGTATCACAGGTGGGAAAACACTGAAGACCTCCCAGGTCTACTTACTCATTCCAAGTGAACACTCTATGAAGCATGTCAGCATTTTCAGAAGAGAAGTATAAAGCCAATTATGAGCTCATAGAAAACATTGCTCCTCTACAGCACAGGTCCCCAGTTACTAGGCCAGTGGATCACCGGATACCGGGCCGTACAAGGACCAGTGCGTGCAACCAGCCCTGGGGAGAATGTGTATATGCTGAGCAGTGCATAAAAGCTGATTTGTCCACATCTATATATATTGCACAGTCCAGCCCAGCATGCATGTTGTTCTGCAGACCTAGGCAGGTAAGTGAGGCATGCATAGTATAATATACGCTCAAGGATCTGCTATAAAGTTTTGTATATGTGTTGCCCAGTGTCGCAGGACTCTGTGGTCAGTGCAATTTTCCCATGCAGAACACTGGCGTATTTAGTTTAATGAATTTGGACCAAAATGTCCCCCTATTGGGATTCCTAGAAATCAGCTGATATCTATGGGGCAAACCTGCTAGTAGGTGTTTAAGGAAAATGTAGAATTTCACATTGCCCATTTGGGTTGTCTGTGTAATGAGGGACAGGACAGGTCCTCCAGAGAGAGAGACGTTCTATGTAACCAATCTCCACTCTGGTCACGAGATGAGGATCCTGATCAGAGGACTTCCCTCTATTAGCTCCAAATGATAGAATAGAGTACATGAATATGACTTTTCTAAACTGGGCAACCCCTTTAACTTCTTCCAGAAGATCACTGCATAGTAGTAGAGATACTACCGAACACGTCTGCTACCATTATAGGGAGTATAATAAGCCTTTTTACATGAGCTCATCGACTTTGAAACCTCCACTTTTGAAAGGGCTCATAACTCTGACATCTTGGGGCATGACTATTGGAACTTCAAGATAAAACCTCCTGTATCTGTTGCCTTGTAAAAATCCCACTCATTGAATGACATGATGCATTCCTCAAGGATGCGGCAATGCTTCATTTTGCATATTGAGCGTAGGACAACCAGAAACAAAGAAATATTGTCATATTATTGCAGCACAATCCACTTGTGAACCAGTCGGCTGCTTTTCAGCAGTAGAAGAAATAATAATGATCCAGTGTCTTTGTAGATCTCTGCTATCTTGTTGAACATAGTAACATTCAGCCTAATTTCTTCTTTCTGTTCTCCTAATAATAAAATGTAATTGTAATTGTTGTTGGTCTGGGCTACACGTCTTAACAGGGTTGTCCTCTGCATGCACAGATCAGCTGTTCCAGCAGTGTCCGGGCACAACCTCTCCTGATAAGTCTCTTGATATACTTACTCAACCACTCGGTGGACATCATATACCACCTCAGTGGACACCATATACCAACACAGTGGTGGTTATGTGATACAGTAACTCAGTTACTCGCTTCACCTGGTTTTAATGCAGCATCCTGACTGCCATGTCTAGTTATCTCTTCCCCTCGTCACAATCTTGACTGTCATTCCCCTATATCCAGCCATGATCTCCTTCTCTCCTTGTCCAGTAGTGTCTCATTGCCAGACAACTAGTGCCTGTCAATGATGTAATACTTGGCAGCCTAGTTTAAGACAATCATCCTCAAATGCCTTGCTAGTTGATCGAGATTCAGACCCTGTCCTGGCTCTCATTCCTTTTGCTATTGTTTCTGGTTTTTGACCAGTGCCTCACCCTTAGGATTATTTTTCTGGTGCCTGTTGTTCCACTCCTGGATCTGGCCATTGGCTCACTTGTTGACTACACTCCAGTCTAGATCCTGGTGATGATCCTTGACTCCACTGACTGAAACTCCTACAGTTCTGGGGACCAAGATCTGGGGATCCTCATGCAACAAAATCCATTACTACTTGCAGAGTTTAAGGATCACGACTCCTTACCCCAGCATAGCCAGCAACAAACAGATTGTAGCATAGAGAATCCACATATTTGGATTACTTTCTTAGGCTACGGCCCCACGTTGCGGAAACGCAGCTTTTTTGTTGCAGATTTTGTTGCGATTTTTTGAGCCAAAGCCAGGAGTGGATTGAGCAGAATGTAGAAGTATAAGAACTTTCTATATATTTCCCATTCCTCTAGTAGCCATTGTTTGCTTTGGCTCAAAAAACCGCCACATAATCTGCAACAAAAAAAGATGCATTTCCACAACGTGGGGCCGTAGCCTTAAAGGGTTTTTTCAGGCTAAACAACTGATGATCTAACCTTAGGATAGATAATCAATTAAAGCTCATTAGGAACCCGAAACCCTGGCGCTTAGCAGATCAGCAGTTTGAAGAGACTTCAGTCTCTTCACTGCCCACTAAGCACAGCCCCATACATTTGTACAGTAGTTATGCTTGAATGGACCAAGGAACGTGATACTACATGGCCTGTGAAGTGGAAGCGGTGGTCAGGGAGAGCCATTGCTGCTTCAAACAGCTTATCGTGGAGGTCCCAGGTGTCGGACCTTCACAGATCTTCAATTGATGACTTATACTAAGCATAAGTTTTTCATTAAAAAATCCTGGGATACCCCTTTCAGGTACCAATGGGAGGCTGAATGTTCATTCGACTGATTCCTTCCAAACCCCTACGTACACATGCATCCTTGGGTAGGCTGAGCATTCATGAAGGAATATGCCATTGTCAGTCCACAACATTAACATTTACAGGATAGCCATGACACCTTCATACGAATGTGAGATCTCTTGCAAACAAGATGGATGAACTAACAGTGCTCACCAGGCATCATCAGGAGTTTCGGGTGTGCAGCATGATGCTACTTACAGAGACTTGGCTCACTGAAGTTACTCCAGACACTCTGGTCTCCTTGGATGGTTTTAAACTCCTTCGGGAATACAGGACAAGGGAGAGCGGTAAGAGGAAAGAAGGAGGGCTGGCAATGTTTGTGAATAATAGATGGTGTAATCCTAGGCACATTGTGATTAAGGAGCAAACTTGCTGTAAGGACATTGAACTATTAGCTGTGAGCATGAGACCTTTCTACCTACCAAGGGAACTATCACATGTCATCGTGATAGCTGCATATGTCCCCCCCTCTGCGAAAGCTGACACTGCCTGCGAGGTCCTACAAGCCACGCTGAGCCAGTTACAGTTAAAACATCCCCAGGCCCTCTTTCTTCTGTCTGGCGATTTCAACCCTGCCTCTCCATCATCCACACTGCCCAGTTTCACACAGTATGTAACCTGCCACACAAGAGACAACAAAACACTGGACTTGTTCTTTGCCAACGTGAGGGAGGCATATAACTCATCAGCCCTACCGCCCCTGGGGAGATCGGATCACAACCTAGTACATCTCCGACCTGTGTACAAGCCACTTGTACGTAGAGAACCAGCTGTCACCCGCACAGTGAGGATATGGTCCGAGGAGAGTGATGAGGCTCTGAGGGATTGTTTTGACACAACCGCATGGGAAGTGCTGCAGGATTCTTATGGAGAAGATATAGAAGGACTCACACACTGCATAACGGACTACATTAATTTTTGTGTGGACAACACAGTACCCACAAAAGTGGTGAGGTGCTTTTCCAATAACAAACCATGGATTAACTCTGATATAAAAACACTACTTAAGGAGAAAAAGATGGCATTCAGGACAAGAGATAAGGAGGGGTTGGGGGAAGTACAAAAGGAGCTGAGGCATCAAATCAGGCAGGGAAAAGCCAGTTATAAAGAAAAAATGGAAAAGCAAATGGAAAGAAAAGACATAAGGGGGGTCTGGGAGGGGCTTAAGTCAATTTCGGGTCATAAACAGTCGGTCTGCCAGATTGAGGCAGATGTTAATTGGCTTAATGAACTAAACCTATTCTTCAACAGATTTGATCACACACCAGCTCCTCCCACCCCAGTATGTCCTTCAGCTTCCCCCACCACAATGACTTCTCCCCATGCGGCCACTTCCCAACAGACCAGTAAATCCAGAAATCCGTCTTTATCTGGCCACAGTCTGACCTTCACACGGGCCCAGGTGAGGAAGGAGATGAAAAAGATCAAGGCGAGGAAAGCCGCAGGGCCAGATGACATCAGTGCAAGGCTAATTAAGACTTGCGGGGACCAGCTGTGTGGTATAATTACATATATGTATAATATGAGCCTGAGGCAGGAAATAGTCCCTGAATTATGGAAATCTTCTTGTGTGGTACCAGTTCCAAAGAAACCCCACCCTATGGACCTCAACGACTACAGACCTGTAGCACTGACATCCCACCTGATGAAGATCTTGGAGAGATTGGTTCTCACACATCTCCACCCTCTAGTGAGCCCCGCTATGGACCCCCTCCAGTTTGCTTATCGGCCGGGCATTGGGGTAGATGATGCCATCATCCATCTTCTGCACAGGGCTCTGTCTCACCTGGAGAAACCAGGGAACACAGTGAGAATAATGTTCTTTGACTTCTCCAGTGCTTTTAACACCATACAGCCCAGGTTATTGAGGGACAAGCTGGGCCTTGCTGGAGTGGACCACCACCTCTCCAACTGGATCCTAGACTACCTCACAAATCGACCTCAATACGTGAGAGCCCGAGATTGTGTGTCAGGTACCGTGATCTGTAATACGGGGGCACCTCAGGGTACGGTTCTCGCCCCTTTCCTCTTCACACTGTACACTGCAGATTTTAGGTGCAACTCATCCAGCTGCTACCTACAGAAGTATTCTGACGACTCTGCAATAGTGGGTCTCATCACAGATGATGATGACAGGGAGTACAGAGAACTGAACCAGGATTTTGTGGACTGGTGCCACCGGAACCACCTGAAGATTAACGCGGGGAAGACCAAGGAGATGGTGGTGGACTTCCGCAAAGGCAGAAGCCCTCCTAAACCAGTGGACATCCTGGGGACGGGCATCGAGATTGTGAACACCTATAAGTACCTGGGTTTGCTCCTTAATAATAAGCTGGACTGGGTAGATCATATGGAGGCCCTGTACAGGAAGGGCCACAGCAGGCTCTACCTGCTTAGGAAACTGAGAGCCTTTGGAATCCGGGGGGCACTTCTTAGAACTTTCTTCAACTCAGTAGTGGCATCAGCCATCTTCTTTGGAGTGGCCTGCTGGGGGAGCAGTATATCAACCAGGGACAGAAATAAACTTGACAAGCTGATTAGAAAGGCCAGCTCTGTCCTGGGGAGCCCACTGGACCCAGTGCAGGTGGTGGGTGACAGAAGGATACTGTCCGTGGTGAGCTCCATGCAGAAGAAGAAGTCCCATCCCATGCATGAGACTGTGATCGCGCTGAGCAGTACTGTCAGTGACCGACTGCTCCACCCTAGGTGTGAGAAGGAGCGCTATCGGAAGTCTTTCCTCCCCACCGCGGTTAGGCTGTACAACCAACACCGACCTAAGCAGAGATCATTACACACAGAGAACTGAAATATCTCTCTGCCTGTTAAATCCCCCCCCCCCCCCTCCTCTGCTACGTCCTATCTGTCTGTCTGCTATTAATGTAATGCCTCTCACCTTGGAACATTCCTGTACATGTTGTATTTGTATTTGTATCTGCTTATCTTTGCTGCTGTAACACACTGAATTTCCCCATTGTGGGACTATTAAAGGACTATTATTATTATTATTATTATACGCATACCATCACTGACTATCCCTGCCGGAGTCTTTGGGTTTAGCTGATGTTCTTCTATGCATGGGCACTTTTTGTAAAATAATCCAAAAAAAACCCATTGAGGGTGACTGTCTTCTGCAAAACCTCATATTCTTCGAAACCAATATCTACCATAGGATCCAATGTTGGGGTAGTTTAACGGAAACCAGTAGTTCTAGAGAAACCATATGAATGGCAGAGTAAATCTGCCAAAAAGTATGTCTATAGTAAAAAAGTGGATGTCCAAAGTTACCATTTGAAAGATGACTAGATTACTAGATGTTGATGTCTAGACATCAGATATAGTATGACCCCTTTGAACTGATCCTATAAGGACCTGGTCTAGAAGATGGGGAGAGTAATAAAAATAATAATTTGCTTGGTTATAATACCAGGTTATCACTGGACTGAGTATATATGACCTTTACAATAATTTATGTTCCAGGATTTCAACGATGGTGTTTGGAGCCCTTTAAGCCAATTGCAGTAAGAGCATATTCGGTCATCTGGACATAAATGTAAGCAAAATAAATATGAAATACATTTCCTAATGACCTAGTTATTGTAAGGTAAAGCAAATGCGTGCGTACAGGGTGAGTTAATATAATTTGTAGATTATTCTGTAAGAGAGCGGACTGAATAGATGTCAACTCATCGAAACGTCTCAACCTCCTCCCTCAACTGCAAGTGATCCGAGGGCTCTGTGATAATCGGAATAATTCCCTGCATACAAATTATTGTAACAAAGTTGTTTTTTTTTTAGTATATTTTAATGTTTTGCATTTCTTAAACAGATTATTCTGTCAACTGTTTCATGGAATATAAAAGGTAATATTAGCATTTGTCGAAGTCAGCGGAAATGCTTAATAAAATCATCAAAATAAAATGGTGTTTGATACATCTCGAAAACGTGTTCTCTAATGTCTGGAGTCGAGAATTGATATTTGCTTGAGAAACAAAAATGTCATCAGGGTTTTTTTTTAAAGCTTTTTTATTTATGTGATTTTTGTTTCATGGATAGGGTGGTGGGCTCCAACCTGTGGCGTGTTGGGAGTTGTACATTTCCAACAGCTGGACAGACAGATTTTGGAGACCACTGCTATAGGATTACTATCACGGCACCCCCTATTATTAGCTCTGCACGCCCTGTTATTAACGCTGCATCCCCTATTATGGTGAGTTTTTCCTGGCCAAACTTAACCAACTTCTCCATGAGCCTCTTGATAATTCTGGAGCATTTCAGGAGGTCCCTTGTGCCAGAACTAAAATATACACCAGACAGGGACTGGTGTAATTTCAGTCATAGCTCATACCAGTTTTCTGGTATGTTATGTCGGGCCAAGGTGTCTTCCCATTGGCCTACATTGGCCCATGCACACTTTTTTGAAAAATGGTGAACGTGGTGGAAAAATAGGATAAAGGTACAAAACGGTTAAGCATCAAAATATGTTCCTTTTAGGCTACGGCCCAACGTTGCGGAAACACAGCTTTTTTTGTTGCAGATTTTGTTGCGGTTTTTTGTGCCAAAGACAACAATGGCTACAAAAGGAATGGGAAATATATAGAAAGTTCTTATACTTCTACGTTCTGCTCAATCCACTCCTGGCTTTGGCTCAAAAAACCACAACAAAATCTGCAACAAAAAAAGCTGTGTTTTCGCAACATGGGGCCGTAGCCTTACACCAGAAAACTGTCGGGATAAGTTTTAGGCTGAGGCTCCACGTTGCGGAAACGCAGCTTTTTTGTTGCGGTTTTTGAGCCAAAGCTAAGAATGGTTACAAAAGTAATAGAAAATATATAGGAAGTTCTTATACTTCTACCACTTGTTTAATCCACTCCTGGCTTTGGCTCAAAAAACCGCAACAAAATCTGCAACAAAAAAAAGCTTCGTTTCCGCAACGTGGGACCTTAGCCTTATAGATTCTCTCCCATGCCCTTTTTGATGGGTTACCTTTAAAGAGTCCAGATTGCATGGAAATGAGTCCTGTGACTTCTTCTGACTCTGACTTATGTGGTAGGGGAGAAATAAGAGTAGCATGCCATTATCTGCACATCTGAAAAATACCAACCTAGGGTCCAAGTTACCCCAATATGGTCAATCATTTGGGACTGTATCTCATATGATCTTGAATTGTCACAAGATAAATTTCACTCAGAGACAGATCTATAAACATATATGAGTAATAAAATCTAAGCACCATCTGTGTCACCTTTCATTTCTGCTTCTGTTGTACAACACGTGAACAGGGATTGATCACAAGTTCTAGTTGTGAAATGAATCTATAGTGTTAAGCAAAATATTGAAAGCAAAATTCACCACATTAGACAGATATTTTTCACCTGCTAAAAGAAAGACAATTGCTAAAATCACAGTTAATATATTGTATTGCTGCTACTGCATTCTTCCTAGTTTGGTAGAAATTGCTTTACTCCAGCATTGATGGCTCCAGAGTCCTGACATGTCAGTTTATAAAACATTCCAGATCATCAATTGGACATGGCGAAGTTGCTTCAAATTTCTCATTGAACTAAACTCACCGCTCCCTAATCCAGTGGCGTCCTCCTTCTGCGTCCTCTTTTTGTGTGCACCACATTGCTAGGTAACTAGAATACAGCAATGATATCATTGGCAGGGATATCCACTGTCTATTGCAACTGGATGCCATTTGATCCTGGTGGTCTATTTAACCAAGCATATTATCTACACATCAGAAAAGTTCCTGTTCCAGCCCCATCCTTCTCTTTGCTCTTGTGACTCTAGCTCAAGTTTCTAGTTCTTTTTTCTTGGTCTGCTCCTGACCTCAGACCTGCTCCTTGATTCTGCCTTTGCCTTTTTCTCCATGACCCTGTATGTTCTTGGATTCTAACTTTTTCTTCCTCCTGGCATTGACCCCGTCTGCTCCTGGATACCACCTTTGCCTTGGGCCCTGATTCCTAGAATGTTCCTGGACTCAAGGTTTCTGGTTCTGACTCCTAGCATGTCTCTGGACTCTGGTCTCCTGGTTCCAACTTCTGCTTTGTTCCTGATTCCTACTCCTGGTTTCTTCTTACCAATTCTGTAGGAGATTTCTTTGCAGCAGTCACCTCACTTACAGCACACTGATGATCATAGCGATCATGTATATGTAGATAAGACACAGAATCCATCAGTCACAATAGGTGATGTCATATCTTATCTACTCCCCTCTCTGCACAGGTCACAGAGTATGTCTAGAAAACTCTCCCATAGAACTCTATAGGGTCTGCTCCAGACCATTGTCTATGGCCCATGGTCCATCTCCAGGAGACAAGAAGTCACAGACTATTTTATGCTTGGTGGTCAAGATTTATTTATTTTTTTAAATATAGATAATAACATGGAAAACTAAAATAAAAAGATCGCCAAAAACTACTGAAAGGGAATTTGTCACCAGAAAATGGCTTATTGTTTAAATTAAATTTTATGTATTTTTGGTGAGTTTTTTTTTTTAAATTTTCCATGTTATAGGTAATGCCAGTGTCAAAAATAGTTTAACACAGAAACTTGAGCAATAAGTCATCTTCTTATGACACATTCCCTAAAGCCATGAATGAAGTGATGACTAGACAAAGCCATGTGACCACACAGACAGGATTTCACAAGTCAAGTGGAATTGCAACAAAGCATATAGAGGTGTCTTAGACTTATTTTACTTTTCTACAAAAACAAAAAATAGCCTCACAAAAATATTATGATCAAGTCATGTGATTATGTAAGTCAAGTGAATGGTTGGGCCTTACTTGGGTCGAGGGTCAACTTTTTTTATTTTTTGCTACCCATGATGGCTAATTTACATAACGGGAGGAATTTATCAACTCATCTGCACTAGTTTTCTGGCATAGATGTGTGAGAATGTGGCACATCCTTGGTGCATGGAACTTTCTTGTGCCAAAGTTATGCCACCCCCTGTTCACATCCCGTTCTGTGCCTTGCTTGCCTCTTTCTGAAAATTTGGGCAGGATAGAGCAAAGAGTAGACAGGACCAGGACTGGGGACGCCATATTTATAATGTCAGAACAATGGCGTGAGTAATACAGGAAATCTTCACCAGTTACAGACCGGAATCGATTTCTATTCTGGCACATGGCGTGTGACTGATTTATTAAATCCTAATAAATTCCCCCATAGTCTCTAAAATGCACTAATATCGTGACCTCGGTACCATCGTAGCCGACATTGATGTTAACTGGTACATCTTTCCCATGCTTAGGGCACAACTAGGGCTAGGAATCCCGAACACAAATTCGTTATATCTTTAGTATTTTTATTTTATTTTATTTATTTATTTATTTTATTCTAACCTAAGAAATTGCAAATTAACATAACTAATTAATTCTTCAGAAACTTTATACTGTAAAGTGTAACTCATAAATTAATGGGAATATTTCCTTATGTTTTTGCTAAATGTTATAACATAAGGACGAAACTTGCATTTCAGCTTTATTTCCTCTTTTATATGAATTGGTGTTGAAATCTTTTCTAAGTGATAACAAGCTTCCTCTTTGTATTCTTACATATTCCTTGTGCCCAGTGTCTATGGCATCATACCAATGTTCTAAATATAGGGTGGAGGCACGGATGTCTTACCCCATGCAGTAGTTGTTTGCAATGCAATTTATTTCATTGTCTAGTGAATATGGATTTCAGCAATCTTCTAAATGTAAAGCTACATATACTACAGAACAAAATGTCCAAAAGAAGAGATAGATAGATAAATGCAAAAATTGCAGCAGCCTCTGCGCACAGCACTAGGACATATAAAAATAGAGATCCAAATGACATTATTGCTATGGTTACAATCAACTAATATGATCTATAAACTACACATATATACTAGAGGTTCTCAGTTATACATATCTAATCAAACAGTAAGAAGCCTGTACCTGCTCCGACAAGGCGACCTCATTCAGATAGGACCCTGTGTGGTTCCCTGTACAGTTGGACTTGCATTACCATTTATTGCACAGGTTTATTTAATTAGAATACAGTATATATATTTTTCAGTTCTCCATGCCTTAGTCTATTTTAAATAGCATACGGCTCTGGATTCTACTTGCCGTGTGTTCACACTGTAAACCTGTTTAGTGTAGGGTCCCATCTGAATGAGGTCGCCTAGTCGGGGCAGTTACAGGGCTTCTTACTGTTTGATTAGATATGTATAACTGAGAACCTCTAGTTTATAAGTGTAGTTTATAGATCATATTAGTTGATTTTAACAATAGCAGTAATGTCATTTGGATCTCTATTTTTATATGTCCTAGTGCTGTGCGCAGAGGCTGCTGCAATTTTTGCATTTGTTATATTCCCACGGTAGCTTGCACCTGTTTACAATGGGATGTGCTGTGTGGATTCTTTTGTATAGATAGATAGATAGATAGATAGATAGATAGAAAGACAGAACATAAATAGATAGATAGATAGATAGATAGATAGATAGATAGACAGAACATAAATAAATAGATAAATAAATAGATAGATAGATAGATAGACAGAACATAAATAGATAGATAGATACGAGATAAATAGATAGATAGATAGATAGATAGATAGATAGATAGATAGAGCAAGCTGTTAACAAGATACATAGATGTGTCACCATTCAGAGGCTGAATAAAGTGAACATTGCACTTGGTAATACAGGGCTAAGACAGGACACTTTCTTGCCAGAGTGGGGCTTCAAAAAAAAAATTCTATTTACCAGACTTCTATACTCCCTATGCATGCACCGTTGTTCTCCTCTGTCTTCAGTGTACATGTGTCTGACCAAGGTTGCATGCACGCTGACACTGACACTACTTCCTTGGCTTTTGTGGAGGACTTTGAACTCCAGAGATGAGTCCAATAAGACCATTCTCTAGGTAAGTATAAAAAGGAGTTAGGAGTAGGCAACTTGGGACACTAAACTACAGGTCCATAAAGACCTGTGGGTGGTTTCTCTCCTTAAACTGACCTGACAGGTTCCCTTTA
The DNA here is from genome assembly GCA_947044405.1 of Leptodactylus fallax. NCBI lineage: Eukaryota > Metazoa > Chordata > Amphibia > Anura > Leptodactylidae > Leptodactylus > Leptodactylus fallax. Next base: position 2,416,108 of record CAMRHE010000028.1, on the reverse strand, counting down.
ATGTAACCATGCACATTAGATGAATGTTGACCGAATCTGATGTTTTCAGTGGGACCAGGGAAACATCTAATGTCAATGTTTTGAGTCTACTCCGATGTCAGATGTTGGGGGAAAAGAAGGATCGGACATGTTGGATTTCAACATGTCTATTCCTTTGGTTCTCAAAGGAGAAAAGCTGGTGCTAGAGATGTCTGACAGTAACTTATTCTCTTCTCCCTGTTGAGAACACACATGTGATTGGCTCGAGCATGCCTGTGAATGGAGTCGTTCATAACTAGGCAACAACCCAAGTGGGAATAAATTTCCCTCAAAAAAAGAAAAAACTGATTGATGAACGGAATTGTCAAATCAAGAAGAAATTCTTTTGTAAAACAGAACAAAGGTCTTATTTTTTGCAGTACATCATTCTTTTACTTTAAGGAGACCTAAGTACACTAGACATATGTACAAGGCATAGATACAATTCACATGGAGAGTTACAAAAATTATTTTCAAGAAGCTCCTCCACCTTGGCGTGCACAACTTTTGGTTATCTCAACACACACCCAAGATTGAGACACTCAGGGCTAGTTCTCTTTCTCATACCAGCTGTAAGGTTCTAGCCCCTGTTTATTGTAAAGAGGTCGATATGAGGAAGTGACAGATACTCTCTGGTTACCTAAAGATAATAGATAAAGGTTAAAATTAGAAAGGGGAAATGAAGACAAAAAATGAATCAAAAAGAAAAAATAAAGTAAAAAAGTTCAACAAAACAATTGTCCACTGATTTAAGCGGGGTTATGTGGGGAGCAATAATTCATCCTTGTATTCTTACATAATTGGGGTGCTTGGGGATGTCCCCAGATAATTGTCCCCCAGTCCCCTGATTATTAGCTTTGTAGTGTGCAGAAGGGTGTCCGGGATGTCTCTGTGCTCCGCCGCCCCTGCTCCGGCTCAGCACAGGGTAAGAATGTTTATCCAGTGCAGGGAATACACTGTGAAAGGTTTTCGCTCCTCACATAACCCCTTTAGGCAATTCACCACTTAAATCAGATAATTATTTTATTGAACTTTTTCCTATATTTTACCTTTTTCTCTGTGACGTCACTGACTTTGCTCTTCTCCTGTTGCTTTTACATATAGTAAAGTGGAGTTGGTCATGTGACATAGAGTCAGAGTGTCAGCAGGATGCTTGTGTAGTGCAAGCAATGCAATGTCAAAAGTGTTTTCTCCCCACATAACCCCTGTAAAAAGGATCCGTCACCTCCCCTGACATGCCTGATTTAGTAAATACTCATATTCCCCATAAATTTGCAAAGCAGCAGTTCTGATGGTGCCCCAGCATCGTATGATGTTGTTATCCACTTTGTTTTGGTAAATACATCCCTCATCTACATGGAGTGCCCCATAAAAAACATAAGCCATAGAGCAGTTTATTGCACATTAGGTCTTTGTTTAGAACCCATCCATGGGGTACAATATTCAAAACAAAGAGTTTCCAGGAAGGAATCTAATACATCCATGTAATAATTGAAAAACTAGTTTCATGTAACCTATGAGGGTATCCTGAGTTGATAGATAGATAGATAGATAGATAGATAGATAGATAGATAGATAGATAGTCCCTGTTTCCAATCCTCATCTATTCACTGAATAAAGGGGTTGCCTGGCAGATCAGAGAAGAAGTCATACTCTTCTCCACCAAGCCCATGCCAAGTTCCAGGTGCCCTCTGATCTCTGCTTCCTGGTACCTCTTGACATAAACTAAATGCCTGCACAGTTAATCACTAGCCACTGTTGTGACTGAGCTGACTCCACAACTTCGGCTTGCTTATCTTTGATATTTCTGTCTGCTTTCCTGGATTTCACCCTTGGCTATCCTAGGCTCCACATCTGCTCTATGCCAAACCTCTGTCTGATGTCTTCTGCAGCACATCTGCTGTTAATTAGGGAGCAACAAATTTGAGATTCAGGTAGACTGGTAGCAGGAGCACAGAAGCAAAGAAGTCAAGAACATAGCCAGGGGTCATCAATGGAAAAGCCATCATTATCCAACAATCTGGAGGATGAGATGGAGCTGTAGTCAGGTGCAAGTCAGGAGTTCATACTAGGAGTGGAACCATGGGAGTAAATCCAAAGGCAGCTAGCATAATCCAGGAACAAGTCCGACGTCAAGGTCAGGGTTCAGAATCAGTAGCCAAGAACAAACAAAATTCAGTAGCTAAGTAAAGGATAGTACCTTAATCTGCAGACAAGATGCAAAAGCTGTAGTCTCCTTAGAGGCATAACCAATGGCATAGCTATAGGGGTTGCTGAGGTAACAGCCACTACCAGGCCCTGGAGTCTCAGGGGGCCCAACATACAACATAAGAAGACACCAGTATTATAGATACCACATTGTAAGTGGGGGACCATTACATATCTTACATTGGAGCCCAGGAACCTCTATTTATGCTTCTGGTGTAACATGAACTTCTCGGGCCCCAAAGCTAAATCTTACAAGACCCCCAAACTATAATAATTTACACTACTGGTCTCCTTATATTAATGAGGCATCTTATGGGTCATCTAAGGCTCCTGTGCCCTGCTGCTACTGTGCCCCCTGCACCCATTCAAGTTACGCCCCTGTCCTTCACCTTACCTGCTATGGAATGAACATGGGGCATTTTGTGTCCTCCAAAATGCTTTAATAAATTGGAAACTTAATACAAAGTTACGTAAGGCTTCACAATAAAAATATGTAAGGAATATTACTTAATGAAAGCTTTCGTCACATTGCCAAATCTTGTTATGATTTTACATCATTTGTGCTTTTTTGTTATCACAAAATAAGTCTTGTGAAACTTCCCAAAAAAAGAGAACAATATTAAGAATACAATGGTTAAGAAAGTCAGAAAACACTTTCAATTTCCATAGGCGCAGCATCATATGATAAAGGTGAAGGGAAGTAAGAAGAAGGTCCTTCAAAGTGAGATTTTTGGCTTTTATGTATGGAGTCATCCATTTCTGTAACCATCTCATGTATGATCTTACGCTAGGTTCACACTAGTGTTCGGGTTTCTGTCCTTCTGGTCCACATGGGGACCCAAAAGTCAAAGACGCTGTCCGCTTAAAAATAGACTATAATGGGATCAGATGGGTTTCCATTGGTTTTATACTGAAATCGGCGGAGAGAAAAGTCCTCTTTGCAGGATTTTTCTCTCTGCCGATTTTAGGCGGTTTCTGCAGCGGAGTCTCCAACAGAAACTCAGTGCAGATGTGAACTTAACCTAACCATCTTAGTGGTGACAGTCTGTTGTCCTGATCAGTTGCCAACGGATACAACTATGAATGCAGGAACTTTCTATGCTCTTAATCCCAGCCATGATGTCCTTTTTGAGCAGATTCTGCGGAGACTCCAACGCAAGTGTGAATCCAGCCTTACTATGCCAAATATTTTTGAACCATGAATTCGATAAGTTCATCCCCATATACATGGTTGACCTTAGCGGGGCAAGAATTTGGTCCATCCATGGGAACAGCAATGTCTATTTTTGATCAATTTCAGGGTCATACTTTAAACCAAGAGTGTTGGTAAGACATCTGTACTGTCTGATACTAAAGAATGATCTGTAGAACTTTTTTGCCTTCTTGCCTGGCAATTGGGATCAATAATGATCAGGCTGCAGAACTCACTCAGACACAGCAGCCTCTCCCGACAGTGGATTGGCCGGAGGTCAGGTTGTCAGATTACTTCCAATCTTTAATTGATTACCTATCCTAAGGTCAGGTCATCAATTATTTAGCCCGGAAAACCCCTTAAAATTGGCACTCGTTGGGAGGGGTGTCTACTTTCTGTTGGCCATATATCTGTAGATGTATGTATATAAACACGGAGCTTACTTTTCAATCTGCAGCTCACATTGAGTATACATGAAAGTCGGACAAGTCCTGAAATGAATAAAAGACTTGGCAGATTGATATGAATATCCTTGCAACAATATATTTGGCGTTCTATAAATAAATTTCCAGTGGTAAAATTGAGGGCTCTGTATGTTTTTCTAGAGCTTTGTGTTTGAGTGACTCTTCGGCGTTTGTTTAAACAGCGATGTGTTTGCTCTCCGCTCTGGTTACAATTTGCTGCATCAAAAATAAATGGGAGCTTAGTGGATGCGTTTTGATGTGGTAATAATGGGGAGTCTGTTATATACATTAGATGCAGCAGGAATGCCGTGCACTTTGATCACTGCCATGCCGCCTATACCTACAGCATTAGTAACAAAAAAAAAGACCTTGCCTTGCCTGCATGATGTCAAGGAGACATTGTGTTACACAGTTACCTCCAGGTACTAATAGCCTTCAAATTGTTAAAGGAACAATAACATTATTATACAGAGTTATAGTGTAGCTTTTAACTACATATATTCAGAATTCTTGGTAAAAAGGATGTCAATTACTTAGAGAATCATAAAGATAAGACAACACAAGTTACTTTTTTTCACTGCAAGTAGGAAATGCACTTACAGGGAAAGTATTGTTAGAAAATGATATCTATTTTACTCAACATTTATGTTTATGTTTTAAAAAATGTCAATGTTATCTGTATTTTAAAAAATTCCTAAACATCATACAGTTCTGACTTGGGCCACTAAGCTAAATAATAGGCAGAGACTTTCTGTTTTCTGTAGGAGATTTCTTTGCAGTAGTCACCTCACTTACAGCACACTGATGATCACAGCGATCATATATATGTAGATAAGACACAGAATCAGTTGCAAGAGGTGATGTCATATTTTATCTACTCCCCTCTCTGCAGAGATGACAGAGCATGCCTAGAAAACTCTCCCATAGAAGTCTATAGGGTCTGCACCAGACCATTGTATCTATGGCCCATGGTCCATCTCCAGGAAACAGGAAGTCACAGACTATTTTAGGCTTAGTGGCAAGAGTTGGAATTGCAAGATTTTAGGATTTTTTAAATATATATATATATATAATCTATATATGATATAGATAATAACATGAAACATTAAAAACAGTATCACCAAAAATTCTTAATAATATGTTTAATATTAAAATGAGATTTAAATAATGGGTCATTTCCTGGTGACACTTTCCCTTTAAGAGGAGGGTATTCAGCACATGTATGTGGCGCAGTGAGAGAGAAGTGCAGAATAGAAGAACAATAGACAGTGAGTGATATGTCTAGATAATTTTATATAGACAACATAGAGTCTAGAACACTAATCTAGCACGCCATCCACAAAGGACTAGGACCTCATGATGTCTACATCCCTCGACATATAAGGGTTAACTGAGTTTAATTTTGCGGTGACGCATCCCAGTCTAATAAGGGATGGGCGGCTTCCATAAATCGATAGCTCCTCTGGTTTCATTTTACATTTATGAATAATATTTACATGTAGTTTTCTATTGATCATTTTGATCATTATTACTGAAAGCTTTCAGCTTTCCTGCCGTCAGACGTAGACAAGCCCCAATGTGACTGACGGCGTACAGCTAAGGATTTAATGGAAAAGTTTCAGAAAATGAACGTGAGAACTTGAAAGGCGGCTGATTTAATCAACTTCAATAGACGGCACACTAAAATTAATTGTTAAAGTATGACTAATGGAAAGTGAATGAGAGAAATCGGTGTCAGATATGTCACTCCTTCCTTTTGACTTCTGAATTTACATAAAAGAGTGAGTAATGTTGCAATTGCTTTGCATTATTTGTAGGGTTTTAACAGTTTTATCAATGTTTCTGCTAGAATGATGTCCAATCATGTGGATTCTAAATTTTTGTGGTTGCCACTTGGAATCTGTCAGCACTCTGCCGACAGACCCAAGCCTATGGCTGTTGTTGATGGATCCAGACAATTTTCACTACATCAGACACCATTCCAATGTTTATGCGTCCTTTCTAAGAGCTACTGTTGGGAAGGAGGGGAGAGCTGACGACATTTTCTGCCAGATTTTTTGTGTTTTTTCCTAAAGATAAAAAGCACCGGAGATGTCATTTTATCTCTAAGGCTACATTCACACGACATTCTCATGACCGTCTCGCACTCATTTTCATGGATCCTCCATATTGTTGAGTGTATGGAGGTATCTGTGAAAACAGACAAAACTACAACGTGACCTATATTTTGTTGTAATTACAACGGACCGTTATGTGAATAGCCCCATTCACTTGCATTGAATTTAATGCTGCTGTGTGACGTCTGTGTGAATATAGCTTAAGATATGCTTTCACTAGGATATGCCATCTTTCATGATGGTGGGGGCCTGAACTCTGGGACCCTCACTGTTACTGAGAATGAAGGGTCTGCATGTGATATCTGTGACCTCTGGCACCCTTCTCCATCCAGCAGTCATAGACGCTGTGTTTCTCACCTGTGGTGCCCCTCTGCTGATCCCCCTCTTTGCTGTTCCCAATGCCCTCCTGCCCGTTGCTATGCTTGTGAGGCTGTCACTCCCGCTGTCTCTAGTCTCTCTCTGATGTTTTGACCATCTGACTTGTTACCTGACTTATCCCTGGCTATTCCATATCCTGCCTGATACCTGTGTCTGACCTCTGCTAGTTCCTGACCATCACACCCTGACTGCCTCACTATTCATCACCATGTTCAGACTTTGCCACCCCATCTTTTGGCAGGCACCCAGATTACTGTCTTGCCTAACCCCTGATGCTTTGCATTGGTGTCTCTTGGCCTGCTTCACCAAGTACTGACCTGGTTGTCTCGCACAGAAAAGTCTAGATCTCTGTACTGGAGTTAAAGGATGAAAACCAGGGAAGTTACTTCGACAACACCCTTAGGAGTGGCCCAAAGCCAAACTGGTTTGGTAGACCAGCTGTGCTGCATTGCTTCCCCTTCATTCAGTGGAGGTCCACAATTCATGCCCTACCCATCACAAGGTGTCTGCACATCCAAGCAATAAGCAATCACTTTATAACATGAAAATACTTCTTAAAGTCGGGCTAATAACTTGATGGAACAAGAGTGCACTTGTCACGTATCTTGTGTCTATGGCCAGCTGTACAATGTAGCTGAAATCCATCCTATAATGCATTGCTTCCTGCTGCACTGCATTGTGGAATATTCACATTTCTCTTTTCTACATGAAACTACTCTCAACTATTCTGGCGCAATTAGATTTTTTTTTTCTAGCCCCACCATTCCTGAGCAATCGGTGCGATTCGTTGCAGCACCCAATATGCTAATTAGTCTCCCTACTAGTAGGTGGATCGGTCTTGGATGCAGCAGACAAGAGAGTGGGATTCTGAGCTCTGATATTGTCCATGCCGGATTGGACAATATCAGAGAGCTCTAAAATTTCCAACTGCTCCAGAATCAGTGGATCGGCATCTATTAAAGGATGCAAAGAACTGGAATTGGTTTTAGGTGGTGAAAGTTCCTCTTTAAAGATTGCTACAATGTGTCAGAGATACACAGAATGGTAACCTTTTATAAAATATTCGAGCTCCTGTAAGTCGCGAAGTATCAGTTACAGCGATCATTAATGATGCTTAAAGAAAATAGCTTTTTCTCCAAATATTCAACCACTGAAATGTATTCAGCTCTCCAGATGTAGACAATCTGTATGAAAAATGTGCATTAATGTTCTACGGTTTTAGATTTGCTTCTGTAACATTTTTTTTTTATTTTAAAACATTCCTGTTCCATCCACGTATACTCCAGATTTAGCAGAGCGATACATTTTATCAGAACTCAAACATCAAATGTTACATAATGTCTGTAAGTCGGACCTCACAGATCTAATATTAGATTAATTATCCTTTTAGAAACTGGATATAGTAATTTTTTATTGGATTTTTAATACATGATTATAGGGGCAGCCATCTTGTCTGCGTTGACAACATTTAGAAATACGCTTTACACCACCCACATGAATTACAGGAATCTACAGTAGGAGATGTTATTTGATGCGAGAGTGTTGTGGGCATGCTCTTTGACCTGTGCAGAGGTCACTGTTCAGGAAAGGGGGAAAGAGTTAAGCTGTAACCTCACCTATTGGTGTTATCTATAAAAAGGTGTTACTAGATCTTTCATTGTAATCCTGCTTGGGGTGATAATGAGATAACTCCTGAGAAGTGATCTCTACTGAACAGGAAATGTCTGTTTATTCTAAGAATCAGTGGCATCTTACCTGGTCACTAACTTTAAAAAAAACAAAAAAAAACTTTGCATAGTTCAAGCAAATATAAGAAACTTTGCAATAGATTTTATTAGGGAAAAATACTTATTCTCCACTTATCTGGCTCTTTTCCTCTTCCTTTCTTGCTTTCTAATCTAACAATGACTCTAAAACCTCTCCTGAGTCTGTCTTGCTAGAGTAAGACAGACTGGACTCACAGAGGTATCAGATTACATAGACATCTATAGAGAAGGGATGGGAAGGAGTGAGAGAGGAGAGACACATGGCACAGACAGAGGTTAATGCAGCTAATAGTATGTTTTTATTATCTTACCCCAAATACTTTATTCACATCATTGCAGGTCAGTAGTTCTCTGTAAGGTCCTATGTGACCCTGCTGATGCTGTTATGTGTGAGAGACATGGATCGGAGACATCATAGCGAATAATCTCCACCCACCAACTCAGGGAGAACTGAAAATAAGAGATAGAAACTGAAGAGGGGAGATCTTAAAAAAAAATGCAAATTACGTTATTTTAAGAAATAGTGTTATTCCTCATGTATACACACTGTACTATTGATTTAGGCAAAGTTTGTTGAAAAGTAAGATAAATCTTAAAAGGAAAGTGTCACCAGGAAATGACCTATTGTTTAAATCATGTTTTATATTAAACATATTTTTCAAGAATTTTGGATGGTGTTGTTTCAAAAAAATACTAAATATCTTGCAATTCCAACTCTTGCCACTAAGCCTAGTTTGTGACTTCCTGTCTCCTGGAGATGGGCCATAGACATAATGGTCTGGAGCAGAACCTATTGACTTCTATGGGAGAATTTTTTAGGCAGGGTTCATTGCACAGAGAGGGGAGTAGATAAGATGTGACATCACCTATTGTGACTGGTGGATTCTGTGACTTATCTAAATATAGATGATCGCTGTGATCAGCAATGTGCTGTAAGTGAGGTGACTGCTGCAAAGAAATCTCCTTCAGAAAACAGGAAGTCTCAGCATATCAATTGGCTTAGTTTTGGGATTTTTTTTTAACAAAGATAATAACATGGAAAATTTTAAAAAACCTCACCAGAAAATTCTTCAAAAATATGTTTAACATAAAACTTGATTCAAAAATAGGTCAAGTATTGGTACAACATCGTTGCGTTTTTTTTTTAAAGAACTACAACCTCCAGCAAGCCCTTCCAGTCCATCCACAGAGCCAAATCAATCAGTGTAGGAAAACACAGACTAAAACCTCCAGACTGACCTGCTGTAATCCAACAATTGCAAAATCTCTTTAAATCTCATTACGAAAAAGAGTTTTGATTTGTTCCCATCCCAGGACTGATCAGAACAGTTTAATCTCCACATTTCTGACAATATCCTCTGCTCCACGAGTAGATGAAGAAAAACTGCAAGGGGTTGAGGAACAGTTCATCTCAACTTATATGTAGCACAAACCTACGCGCAAGATACCTGTTGAGATCGCCATACGTGCCCTCCAGCAAAAACAATAATTAGTAGTTCTTAGTCCCAGGCGTCCCGCGCCAATGTGTTGATACATATGAATCACAAAGATCGCTGCAGCACCCAGCCACGCGCGGCACAGCTGGAGTTGTTTATGCTCATTCAATTTTTAATGCACCAATCAGATATTTTGATAAGGGCACCGAGCCCCAGAGAGGTTTGGAGAAGCGATCAAGGTTCCGATTAATAAGGGAAAATATCAAGTTCTGGAATTCAGCTTCCCCGCAGATCTCAATAAAAGTCTTTGAGGAAATGATTAGAGAGACGCGGCACATCTGGGAGGCTCGCAAGGTACAGACGTTCTCACCTAGCTGCTGCAGTACTGACACTAATTTGAGGCTCGTTTATCCACTTGTTTATCTTGCTGCCAAGATTTGTGAATTTTGTCCTCCTTTACATACATACGGCAGGAGTTTCCAGCATTTTTGTTGGTGTTTTTTAAACTTTGTAACATTTTAAACATCCGTTTTTTTTCTGGTGTTGTTCAGATCCTATGGAGAAGCCATAAAAATGATATACACAGAGAATGCTGAAAAAAAAGATGCAAAAATATCAAAAAACACTAAAGCTTCACAGACACAACAGTGAAAAACGACATGTGATGAATGTTTCTCTAATATCCGTCACGCGCGTTTTTAGAACAATGGAAGTCAATAGACACATACACACTTTTTCCTTAAACATTAAAAAATAGGATATACTTTATTTTTTCTGTTTTTACAGCGTGATGGACCCAATACAAGTCCGATTCTAAGGTCTGTTTGGTAAAAACACTAACAAAAATGTGCAACTATGTGAATCCAACTTTAAGCTAAGGAACCATGTTGTAGAAAACCAGCTTTTTTTGTTGCAGATTTTTGAAGTCAAAGCCAAGATTTGTTACAAAAGGAATGGGAAATAATGGAAGCTCTTATACGTCACCCTTCTGCACCACTACTGGCTTTGGCTCAAAAAAATGCACCAAAATCTGCAATATAAAAAGCTGCTTTTCCCACAACGTGGGGCCTCAGTCTCAGGGTATGTTCATGCAAGACAAATTTGTAAAATCACTAAAAATGCAGTTTTTTTTTAGTTTTTTTTGCAAAAAACAATATTAAACAAATGCATTTTTTACTGCAATTGTTTTATAATCGTATCTTTTTGAGCCAATTGCCACTAAAGTGCTAGTTATCATGAGGATAAACTGACTTAATATTTGACACGACACTGACTTGTGAAGACTCAAGAAGATCCCAGTGTCCATCCCTATGATAAGGACATTCCTTTGTGAACTTTTTGTGAAATGATTCTCATGTAAAGAAGGTTGCAAGAGGGCGGAGTGTAGTTGGATATTCTAATGAGTGGATGCTGAGGTTATAGCAAGTTCATGAATATCTAGAGAGGGGATATTCTGCATTTCAATGAATTTGGGAGTAGACTCCTGTGATGGCTAATAAATTTTTGAAGTTACTGCCCCGTGGGGTAAAGGATCAGCATCATGGTGCTAATGTGATCTCATGGAGGTTCCTGTGCTATCATTTGTAGCTCAAAGCATAACATGTACCAAGACCCCTCCTCAAACCTAATGTAGACTTGATAATTGGGTGCGTATAGACAGATCTGTCAGAAGGTCGTCTGCTTCCTGTCTTCAGTACTGTAGTTTTTGTCATATGATAGTCCGACTAAATAAATACTCCTTTCCCATAATGCCTTGTGATATGTAGATGCTTAGTAGAGGGCGAAAGGCAACTCAAAACTCTACACACCTTAACTGGTGCTCTCCTCAAGGAGAGATGTCCCTGTCCATAAATAAATACTATATACTGTAGTGCAGTTTACAGCTCTTCCTCCGCCACCATCCTCTTCTTTCTGAGGTTTCTCTTGTGTTTGCCATGTTGCTTTGGTGTAATTTTCATTACTACAACACAACTGCAGAATCCAATGGCGCATGCCTCCATATACAGAACAGTAAAGGTCTAACGTACTCTAAAGAAGCCCTATGACGACGTGTACAGGACCTAACAATTCAGGACCTTTCACCACCACTAGCTCCAACTTTTTGCATCCTTCAATAGTCGCCGCTCCACTGATTCCAGCGCAGTTGGAATTTTTTCTCTAGCCCTCACCGTTCCTGAGCAATCCTTTCTGTTAGTTTCAGCACAATTATATTCTCTACTGTGATGTGGGCGGGCCAGGGCTGAAGTACAAAGACAGGGACCGCCCACTTGATCGAAGAGAGTATGATTGGGTTGAAACTAACTGCAGTGATTGCTCGGGAATGGTGGGGGCTAGAGAAAAAATTCCAACTGCGCCGGAATCAGTGGAGTGGCACCTATAGAAAAATGACAAGAGCTTGAGTTGGGGGACTTAGTAAAAAGTTCCTTTTAAGGGCTTGCATAAGAAAACTGGCCATGAGTAGGATATGACAAAATTCCCTATACTCACCAGCTGGTTCCAGCGCCGCTGCTCTAGTAGTCCCTGCTGGTCCTGCAATGATGATGATATCATATACATTAGGGATAGGCAACTTTCGGCACTCCAGCTGTTGTAAAACTACAACTTCCAGCATGCATACTTCCTCTGGTGTTCTTGGCACTTCCATGGAAGTGAATGGAGCATGTTGGGAGTTGTAGTTTCGCAGCAGCTGGAGTGCCGAAGGTTGCTGACCCTTGATATACATCATTCACATGACTGTTACAGTGAATCAGTGGCCTCTGCAGTGATGCTTGCATGTGACTGGTGAGGATAGCCGTTGGCAGTGCAGGGATTATCAAGACTGGCGTATTGAATCTAGAGAATATCTCCATAATACAGTACTGTATGGAGGCACCATATGGCAGCACTCTGTAGTATGGAACTATAGGGACTCTAAGTGCCACCCCATAGGTTCTGCACACGCAGCTCTGCCATATTCATGGGATCTAATTTGGAGAATAGTAGTAATGTCGGTATGGGTGCCCCCAGAAGCTTTCGCTGAAAATTCCACTTGAATTTCATGTATAGAAGTTGATGAATAATCTGTCGGAACAAAAGCACCTTCTAAATGATACCGTAAAAATAAAACAGTGTTGTATCGGGGAGGTGGGGGAGGTATACGGCAATTACCGGAAATTAAGGTAAGTTATCCGCTGTCTATAATTACCTTTATTGATGTTATGATTGAAAGCACAAATATAGTAAATTACGTGCTGGCTCGCCACTACGGAATATTACAGAAACGCTCATTTATCTCTTTTAACCTTTATCTAGAACAGACTATAAATTTGTATGCAAATGATGCCGATGATCAGACGCTATCTCCCCGGCTCGCTTGATGCAGGCGACTAAATCTTTTTTTTTTTTTTTCCCTGCTGAGTCCTATTAAACTGTCCAGTACATCTAAAAAGGTGTTGAATTTACCGGACTGAAAATGCGACTCTTTGCATGCAACGAAAGAAAAAAAATATACGATCAAACACAACGTGTAACAGTTGTAAAACATGAATGAAATTTGATAATTTTTTTTTATATATATCCAAAAAACACAGAAACGTTTTTGTAATTAATATTATTATTGAGAGGTGAGTGACCGGCGGCGCCTTCCTTTACTATGTAAATTTTAGGTATACAAAGATGGAGAGCTTTTATTTCAGAAATATGCCCCAGGGCAATAGTACTAGGCGTTCGGGAGATTTCTGGTTTGGTATTAAATAAATAGTTGTTAAGAGATCACATGAAGATGTGTCTCAGAAGATGAAAAGCCGGCCGGGCTGAATAATTTATTGTGATGCAATATTTTCTAGAAGTCAAATTAAGAAGACAAAAATGTAGCAGTGTGCAAATGTTTGGTCTAAGAAAGGCATTTATAATGCGGTATCTTAGAATATGCATGAGACGAGTTCTTGAGCTAAAGCCATTAACTTGGAGAAAGTTGGCAGTGGGAGTCGAGCGGATTTTCGCTGTGGAGTCAACGCACACATTTGCTCGACCACAAGAACACTGAACGCTGGAATTATATCGTGTAAACAGCGTTTGTCTTTTCCCTCCTTTTTTTCCCTTTTTGCTGAGTTAAAGGAAAATTATACAGAACCTTATATATCATAGTAGTTTCTAGAATGTATAGTGTCTTAGGAGGTTTAGGCACCACCCACTGTGTCCATGTGACTTCCTGTGATTGTTAGTATTAGACACCACCCACTGTGCCATGTGACTTACTATGACTGTTAGTATTAGGCACCACCCACTGTGTCCACGTGACTTCCTGTGATTGTTAGTATTAGACACCACCCACTGTGTCCATGTGACTTCCTGTGACTGTTAGTATTAGGCACCACCCATTGTGTTCATGTGACTTCCTGTGACTGTTAGTATTAGGCACCAACCACTGTGTTCTTGTGACTTCCTGTGACTGTTAGTATTAGGCACCACCCACTGTGTTCATGTGACTTCTTGTGACTGTTAGTATTAGGCACCACCCCCTGTGGCCACGTGACTTCTTGCGACTGTATTAGGCACCACCCACTGTGTCCACATGACTTTCTGTGACTGTTAGTATTAGGCCCCACCCCCTGTGTCCACATGACTTCTTGTGACCATTAGTGTTAGGCACCACCCACTGTGTCCATGTGACTTCCTGTGACTGTTAGTATTAGGCACCCCCCCCTGGTCCCGTGACTTCCTGTGTGTTGTTAGCCCCCCACTGTGTCCATGTGTTTCCTGTGACTGTTAGTATTAGGCACCACCCCCTGTGTCCACGTGACTTCCTGTGATTGTTAGTATTAGGCACCACCCACTGTGTCCATGTGATTTCCTGTGACTGTTAGTCTTTAGGCCCCCCCCCCCGTGTCCACGTGATTCTTGTGACTGTTAGGCACCACCCACTGTGTCCATGTGACTTCCTGTGACTGTTAGTATTAGGCACCACCCCCTGTGTCCTTGTGACTTCCTGTGACTGTTAGTATTAGGCACCACCCACTGTGTCCACATGACTTTCTGTGACTGTTAGTATTAGGCCCCACCCCCTGTGTCCACATGACTTCTTGTGACCATTAGTGTTAGGCACCACCCACTGTGTCCTTGTGACTTCCTGTGACTGTTAGTATTAGGCACCACCCACTGTGTTCATGTGACTTCTTGTGACTGTTAGTATTAGGCACCACCCCCTGTGGCCACGTGACTTCTTGCGACTGTATTAGGCACCACCCACTGTGTCCACATGACTTTCTGTGACTGTTAGTATTAGGCCCCACCCCCTGTGTCCACATGACTTCTTGTGACCATTAGTGTTAGGCACCACCCACTGTGTCCATGTGACTTCCTGTGACTGTTAGTATTAGGCACCACCCACTGTGTCCATGTGACTTCCTGTGACTGTTAGTATTAGGCACCACCCACTGTGTCCATGTGACTTCCTGTCACTGTTAGTATTAGGCACCACCCACTGTGTTCATGTGACTTCCTGTGACTGTTAGTATTAGGCACCAACCACTGTGTTCTTGTGACTTCCTGTGAATGTTAGTATTAGGCACCACCCACTGTGTTCATGTGACTTTTTGTGACTGTTAGTATTAGGCACCACCCCCTGTGGCCACGTGACTTCTTGCGACTGTATTAGGCACCACCCACTGTGTCCACGTGACTTCCTGTGACTGTTAGTATTAGGCCCCACCTCCTGTGTCCACATGACTTCTTGTGACCATTAGTGTTAGACATCACCCCGTGTCCATGTGACTTCCTGTGACTTTTACTTTTGCCTGCGCATGGTGAAAGAAAAGGAGGGGCCATCTCCCAAAGAGGAAGACAGGTAAGTATGATGTGGTGGGGGTTTGTGCTGAGTTAGTTAGTTGGGAAGAGCTAATAGTGGGCGGGATAGCTAGGGAGACAGGGAGGGGGTGTAACAGTGTGAGAGAGGGGGGGCAGTGAGAAGGAGGTAGTGTGGAAGCTACACAGGAAGCTACACAGCAGGAAGCTACACCATGTAAACAAATGCAGAAGATACCAGGAGCTCCCATAGAAACCAGAAATCACTCAAAACACTGCAAAAGGTATATGGGTGCACTTATTAACCAATTAATAGCACTAATGGACCTTTAAAAAAAAAAAAAAGTTCTTTGCCCGGAAAACCCCTTTAATTTGTGCCAAAAAAAATTGTCCTATTTGCAGGGAGCCACAGTTTTCTTATCTTATCTGAGAAGGGGCAAGGCTAGGCAGGATATGTGTGGCTTGTAAAAAATTAATGCACAAATCTTAGGTAGGCTTAGTAAATCTGCACCATTACATACAATCATTTATACCCTTAGCTATTAGCAGAGATGAGCGAACCGTTATGTAACAAGCCAGTTTTGTTCCAAAATTTTCCATAATTTCATGAACTTTTTGGGGCTCGCCACCCATAAATAGTTATTAAGAGACCCCAAAGTATAATAATTGGAGTCCCAGGTGAGGTGTGGACAAATTAAAAAACACTGATACCTTTCCTCTCTTGGGTGTCCGGTCTTCACCCTTAGGGCCTCCTCTTACATCTTCCTTGATGTCACTTGCTCCAAGGACCTGTGATCGGGTCACAGAGGTTACATGGGGCACAGCAACATCATGATGTTTTGACCCAAGCGCCATGACGTTGGTGTGTCCCATGTGATTGGGCTTCAATGGTGTGACAATGGAGAAGACACCAGAAGCCCGGACGCCCCAGAGTGAGGAAAGGTGAGTATCAGTGTTTTTTATTTTGTGGGTACCTCCCCTGGGCCTCCACTTATTATACTCCGGGGCCCTATTTTGAGCTGCCTCCATCATCACACGGCACACAGAACATCTACTATCACTAGATGGGTTGATTGGTCAAGATAGGGAATAATTTCTCCTCCGACAGTGTACGAAGGCGGATGATATATTTTAGGTTAAGATACGGAGAGCAAATGATCTAACACCTGCAAGAGTCGGCTGTTTTATCCTTCGGCACATCGTTATATGGAACAAGCTACCGATCAGTCATTGGGTCCGTCCTGGGGAGAACAGGTTGTGATGTTAACAGTGTGTGAACTCGGCAAGATGCATGTGTTCTGCATGCGGTCTAGCCCGCTAGTATGGAGGTGGTAAACATCTGAGACATCCAGCCGATCGCACAACTCTTATTTGCTAATAGTACATGAGCTAGAGATTTCATATTCCTCTGTTGGCTTTTTATTTGTTCGTCTTTTTGCTAACCATAATAAATGGCATAATCTCCAGGGCCTAGAGAGCGAGAAACAATCAAAAGAAGAAAAAAATACAGACATAAAATGGGGAAAAATAGTACAAAATATAACTCAGAAAATCAAAACCTCAACATATTTTTCATGTAAATAAATGCAAAATTCAGTGCTAATTTATGCTAGTAATAATATATTGTTATAGTAGTCAGGGCGGATGTTCTCATCCTCTGTATATAGAGAAGGAATTTACTTAGACTGAGCTTTCATAGGCCAGTCTGAATCCATAATCCATTGGAATACAATGTGCCAAATTTATTACAGGGGTTTTTTTTTGCCATGAACATAATCAGATATAAATCTGTAGACAATTAAAATGTAAAGATTTTTTGCAAATAAGTCATTAAAAATGTTGCAAAGTTTTACAGATTTTGTTTTAAGGCTAGGTTCACATATGAGCACGACTCTTCATTGTTCCGGTCTGCCAAGGGACCTGAATGACAGAGAGCAGGATCAATAAAACAGTGGTTACCCATAGACACCGGTGGACCCCATTGACTATTTGAGGTCCGCTGGGTGTCCAGCCCCCACCATTCCTGAGCAATCATTTCTGCTAGTTTCAGCACAATTATGCTCTCTGTCAGGTGGGCGGTCCTAGGCTGGAACAGAACGACAAGGACCGCCCACCAAATAGCAGAGAGCATAAATGTGCTGAAACAAACAGAAAAGATTGCTCAGGAATGGTGGGGGCTAGAGAAAAAAAATTCCAACAGCGCCAGAATCAGTGGAATGGTGTCTATTGAGGGATGCAGAGAGTTCGAGTTGGTCCTCTTTAAACCTCTCTGAGCTCTTTGTCAACCTTTTTCCAGCTGAACAACCCCTTCAAATATTTTTTTTACTTGAATGGCAACCAGAAAAAAAAATTGTAAAAATAAATAATTGAAAATCAATGCAGCAGAACACAATACTGCCTGGGTTACTATGGAACAGAAGCGGAAAGCTTGCCATGTACACATTTCCCATAGACCCGAATTAGATCTATTAATTAAGCATATTAAACTATTTACACAACATTACATCGTAACATGGTGCATAAGTGAAAATAATTACTGTATTAATGCACACTTGCTTTTGCTGTATTTGCAATCATGCAGAGGCGGTTCTATATATTGCGGTGTTTGGTACGGAGCTGGCTATTAAAGGGAAAGCATCTGTGACATACATATAATGGAAAACTGTCAGTGAGATCTATTAAAGGGGATTATCAGGACTTATTCATTGATGACCTATCCTGATTTAAGATCAACGGTGGTGACACCCAGGAGCTGCGCAAATCGGCTGTCAGGCAATCCCTGAGTGCCGCTTCTACTTTACAGGCCGTGTGACATCATGAGTCACATGGCCCGTTCACAGCTCAGTCCCATTCAAGTGAATGGGCTAAGCTGCAATACCAGGCATGGCCACTACACAAATGTATGGCGCTGTGCTTGGTAAGTAATGAACGCACCGAAACACTGGCCTCTATAAAAACCTAATCAGAGAGGGTTCCGGACTTCAGCTGCTCTCCAATTTAAAGATAGGGCATCAATTATTAAAGCGGTTGTCCAGGATTTAGGCTTTTATGGCCATGTGACCGATGGGGGGGGGGGGTACAGTTGGCACCCACACTGATCAGCTGTACGGGGTTGCTTCCACCACCTGTACTATACACAATATGGGATGGAAGCAGTCCGATACAGCTGATAGGCCATAAAAAACGAAATCCTGGACAACCCCTTTAAGCACGGGAAAAAAATGATTCAACCTGGAAACGTATATATACAGTGACATTTGGCATTGCCATTTCCCTTGTCCAAACGATTTTCCCCTAAACAGCCTGACACTGTCAGCACTGATACGGAGAAGGTTAATACTCAGTTGTTAATTTAGAAATAAATTTCCAGGAGGAGTAATAGGGGAACAGCACAATGCAGAGTTCTTGACAATAAGCAAGCATATCAACAAAGAAATATCCGCAAGATGTGTTTACTTCTTTAAAAAGAAACCTTGATCACGGATGCAGGTCTGGATCAGAAAAGAAAAATGAAGTTGAACGTTCCTAATCTGAACCTCATGAATAATAGAAGCGTTCCGACCTCATAATCAATCTAAGCCTGTTATTTCCTCACCGGTGTCATTACATGGATTTTATTGCTTGTAGAAACTTTATTAAAAAAGCTGCAAAGACAAGAGACCTTCCTTATCTTCTTCTTACACTGATGGCCAAGATTTCCATAATGTGCACCAATGAAGGCTACCAAGGCTGGACCGGCTGTGTACACGGTGAAGAGTATACGGCATAGTATCTACAGTACAGGATGGATCTGCAAGACATAGATCACACGTATTTAGGATTTGTTACAGAAGTGACAAAGAAAGTTTTTTTCTGGTTTAGAGATGGCCATAAAAAGCAAATACATTTTACCCCTGAACTACAGTATTTACATTGGGGGCAAATAAACAGATACCAGGAACAAATCACATACAGTCATAGAAAAAGTTTGGGCACCCCTAAATCTTAATCATTTTTAGTTCTAAATATTTGGGTGTTTGCAACAGCCATTTCAATTTGATATACTAATAACTGATGGACACAGTAATATTTCAGGATTGAAATGAGGTTATTGTACTAACAGAAATGTGCAATATGCTTAAACCAAATTTGACCGGTGCAAGTATGGGCACCTCACAGAAAGTGACATTAATATTTAGTAGACCTCCTTTGCAAAATAACAGCCTCTGTCGCTTCTGTAGCTTTTATCGTTCCTGGATCCTGGTGGGTATTTTTGCCATTCCTCTTTACAAACAATTCCAGTTCGTTAACTTTGATGGTCGCCGGCTGGCAGCCCGCTTCATTATCCCACAGATGTTCATGATATTCGGTCTGGGGCTGGGTGGCCATTTCAGCTTGTAATTGTTCTTCTGCATGAATGCCTGAGTAGATTTGGGCTGTGTTTTGGATCTTGTCTTGCTGAATATCCTCCCGGCGTCTTCAGTTCGTCCTGATTCTTGTACATTATTCTCAAGAATCTGCTGATACTGAGTTGAATCCATGGACCCTCAACTTTAACAAGATTCCCGGTGCCGGCATTGGCCACACAGCCCCAAGCATGTGGACCTCCACCAATTTTACAGTGGGTAGCAGTGTTTTTCTTGGATGCTGTGTTTTTTTGGCGCCATGCATCGCCTTTTGTATGACCAAACAACTCAATCTTTGTTTCATCAGTCCACAGGACCTTCTTCCAAAATGAGCTGGCTTGTCCAAATATGCTTTTGCATACCTCAGGCGACTCTGTTTGTGGCGTGCTTTCAGACGGCTTCTTTCGCATCACTCTCCCATACAGCTTCTCCTTGTGCAGTGTGCTGTTTGTTGCCGATGCACAGTGACACCATCTGCAGCAGATGTGCTGCAGCTCTTTTTGGTGGTCTGTGGTTGTCCTTCACTGTTCTCACCATTCTTCTTCTCTGCCTTTCTGATATTTTTCTTGGCCTGCCACTTCTGGGCTTAACAGAACTGTCCCTGTGGTCTTCCATTTCCTTACTATGTTCCTCACAGTGGAACTGCAGGTTAAATCTCTGAGCAACTTTTGTATCCTTCCCCTAAACAACTATGTTGAACAATCTTTGTTTTCAGATCATTTGAGAGTTGTTTTGAGGAGCCCATGATGCCACTCTTCAGAGGAGATTCAATAGGAGAACAACTTGCAATTGGCCACCTTAAATACCTTTTCTCATGATTGGATACACCTGGCTATGAGTTCAAAGCTCAGTGAGGTTACAAACCAATTTTATGCTTCAGTAAGTCAGTAAAAGTAGTTAGGAGTATTCAAATCAATAAAATGATAAGGATACCCAAATTTTTGCACCAGTCAAATTTTGGTTTCATGCATATTGCACATTTTCTGTTAGTACAATAAACCTCATTTCAATCCTGAAATATTACTATGTCCATCAGTTATTAGATATATCAAATTGAAATGGCTGTTGCAAACACCCAAATATTTAGACTAAAATGATTAAGATTAATGGGGTGCCCAAACTTTTTCATTGACTGTGGTTTATAGGATGAGAAGAAGACTGAGAGACCAGGACAGGGAGAGCACAGAGAAAATGTAATGATGTCATTATGCAGACTAAGGCTAAGGTTATAGGAGCAGATACAAATTTCTGATGTAGCTATTCAGACTAGTAGATTGAAAAGAAGACTGGGAGAGTCACAAACACCTATAGCTGAGAAGACTGGAAGACCAAGGCTGTGAGGGCACTGAGAACATGCTGAGGGAATCACAAAGACTTGTAGGTTTAGCAGAAGACTGGGACACCAAGGATGTTAGAGCACAGAGACCACGCTGATGAAGTCACAAAGACTTGTATGCTGATAAGAAGACTGGGAGAATAAGGATGTGAGAGCAAGGAAACCAAGCTGATGAAGTTACAAAGACTTGTAAGATTAGAAGAAAACTGGGAGACCAAAGATGTGAGAGAATGGAGACCATACTGATGAAGTCACAAAGACTTGTACACTGATAAGAAGACTGGGAGAATAAGCATGTGAGAGCATGGAAACTAAGGTGATGAAGTTACAAAGACTTGTAGGTTTAGAAGAAGACATGGTGACCAAAAATGTAAGAGCATGGAGAACATGCCGATGAAGTCACAAAGACTTGTAGGCTTAGAAGAAGACTGGGAGACCAAGGATGATAGGTTGCAGACCCCCGTTGCGAAAATGCAGCGTTTTGCAGTACCTGCAAAGTGGATGGGATTCTGGCTAATCTCATACACACATTGCAGAAAAAAACTGCAGCGGAAAAGCTACGTTTTCAAAAATGCCTGTATTTTTGAAAATTGCAGCATGTCAATTTATACCTAGCGTTTTCCATATAGGTATAACAGGGGCAAAAAGTCTGCAGAGGAAAACTGCGGAAAAAACACGTTGTGTTTCCGCCATGTTTTTTTCTGCAGCATTTTTTTTTTGCTGCGTTTCGCTACGTGGGGCTTTAGCCTTAGAGCATGGAGACCATGCTGATGAAGTCAAAAACACTTGAAGGCTTAGAAGACGACTGGGAGATTTTGCGCACTTTACGGAATTCTGGGACAATGTGAAATTTCCATTTTAGCAGGAGTTATGCTTTGTAATTGTGATATATATTTATATTCTTGTCTATTTTCTAAAAAGGAAATATCTTTAATAGCAACTTCATTTTAGGCGTCTACAAATGTGACTACATATTATGTAAAGAACCAGCAGCCGGATCATTACAACATACCAGGAGGCAACATGCAAGCGTCTCGGCGACACTAAGTGACAGTGAGGATACACAATCCACGAAGACAAGGCTGTTCTATCGGAGGTTGCTGCACTTTATAGAAGTGAAAGGAAACTCTTTGCAAGTTGAACTTTTAAGAAAGCAGAGAAAATCACCATGGAGTATGTGCCGTGGACATATTAAGCTGATTTTAGAAATGGTGCAATTTATGTCACTTTCAAGGATTTTGCATTAATTCAGCGATGCCTTTTACAATTTATAATCTGTGCATGGTTCCCAAATATAATTGAAATATCAACACTAAGCAATATGCCTGCAGGTTCCAATGCTATCAAACACTTCCCATTACATTCTGGCCCAGATTTCTCTGTCCACTAATCTCCTTGCGAATAAACTAAAATTAATGAATTAATCAAAGCTGTGAAAAAAAAAAGCTATTTTTGGTTGTGAGAGTCAGGATTTTTTAGGCACACCAAGACTCCAGTGCAGGGGGATAATACACGGTTAATTGTGACAGTATGAGGGACGTTTGCTAGTTATCTAAAGACATTTGGCGGGTTAGATGAGCCAAGCTGGGAATCTGTTACGCTCACGTCGTTTCTGCTCTTAAGCTTGAGCTTTGCTCTCTAATATAAAAATATAATCTATAAAAAATATATGTTATAAAAAAATAATTGAGTCGTCCTTGTAAGTCTTGTTTTCCACTTTTTTGGAGTTATACGTGTTACTAGGAAATCAACATGACCACCTAAAGTTTCGCCTCCCACCCAAACGTCATTGCCAGCTTGCACATTTATGGCATATCCCCAGAATATTCCACAATTGCAAGTAGGACCTGCACCTTGGACATGTCTCTTAATAAAGTGAGTGCCAGAAACTCGAATCTATAGCAATTTCTGGTGTAAATTAGAGAAAATCTGCCAACCTTGAAATGTCCACTTTTCAGCAAAATGGAGTGGGAGGTGCGAACCTACAAAAAGTTACAATTTTTCCAAAATTTGTTCCAAAAATGGTAACGTTTTAAAGCCACTTTCTGGCATAAATATTTTATTAAATAATTATTTATATACATAATATATTAATATATAATAAGGTCTAATAATATATTAAATAATAAAAAAAATATTAAATTAAATGTATTAAATTCCTACCACTGCACCCAGAATGAAAATTCTCAAAGGTCTCTCTCAATGTCCATCTGCAGAATACTTAGTTACCCTATGGTGCTACACCCCATGTATAGTCCAGGCCTCCTGACCATGCACAGTCCCGGTCGCCTCAGGGGCTGTGTCCTCTCCATACACGGCAGTGCCAGGTGTATAATATGGAACCTGCCACTAACAGGCATGAATGTTGCCTGCACCAATCGAAGCTGTTGACCCTTATTTATTTTTTTTACTTGTATAGCGCCAACATATTCCACAGCTCTTTACAGACATGGTTGGTCACTGTCCCATATAGGGCTCACAATCTACAATCTGTATCAGTATGTCTTTGGAATGTGGGAGGAAATTCACACAAACACGGGGAGAACATACAAACTCCTCGCAGACATGGTCCTTGGTCAGATTCGAACCCAGCGCTGCAAGACTACAAGGCTACCCTTCAATTCCAAGCATGGCAACTATACCGTGGAGGGCACTGAAAGTGATCGCCTCTCCTCTGAAAGTCATCGGGGGGCACGATCCATTGCTATGATATATTGTATAAGCTCCCTAGGGAGAGTCTAAAAATAAAAGTTAAACAAAAAAATAAAAAGTATTTAAAAATCTAGAAAATAATTTTAAAAAATCATATCCCCCCTTTTACCAAAATCATGTCAAAAAATAAACTAAATATTAAAAATTAGGAATCCCTGTTTCTGAAAATACTCAAAGTATGAAAATATAAAAATAATTATCCCCTATAGCAAGAAAAAATCAAAATGGCCAAATTTGTGTTTTTTCACCTTTTTGTCTCCCCCTCAAAAAAAGTGTAATAAGTGATCGATTTCACTCATCCCCCAAAATGGTATCAATATAAATAAATACATTACTAATGTTAAATAAACATGTAAAACAGAATTCCTCTGATAGGACAAAAAAATCCTAAAAATTTAACAGCAATAAAAAAAAAGTCTGCAATAATATAAAAAAAACACAATTATTTAGTATAAAAAAACATTTTCTAATGAATAAAAAAATATTAGGTGTCCACATGGCTATTTTAACTAGAATAATCTAACTGGTTGTTTAATGTGGAAAAATTAAGAAAAAAATTACAAAAATTGCTTCTTGCTATATCTGTGCTGAAAATTATTTTTAAGGAACCTTTCACAGTCCCATAAAATAAAAAATAAAATAACAAAACATGGCTGCAGAAATACAGTGGTCATTAAAGGGGTTAAACCAAAAATTAATAACGAATATATAATAAATGTCTGAATGCTGGGGGGGTCAGACCCATCACGAGTCCACAGGTTTAAGTTGGAGCTCATGGGACCTAATGCAAAATTTGTATTGGGACCCTTTTCTATTTTGGCCCATTTGGAATGGTGTTATATTTTATGTGGCAGAGTGACCTTTGAGCACCATCAGCGTCCAGGGCTCGGTAGTGACTCTGCAACCCCTATAGCTATGCCCCTGTGCGAAGAGATGGGTCCCTTGCATGAATGAGTGACCACCACTCCATCCACGTCTATAGGACTGATGGAACGCTGTGCTCCCATATTTTTGTCAGTATGGGCTTGTGCACTACCAACGTGCTCACACAGGGCACCCCCATGCTTGTGATCACTGGGGGTCACGGTGATCAGACCCCTAGCGATTACTCACTCATCCCCCTATCCGGTGGACAGGAAACAAGTGCTGGTAAGTGGAAAACCCATTTAAGTTTTTGGCTCTTTTTGTCTACTTTTGGCCTTTTTAATGCAAAAAATGTGTTGACAATATGATTGGATCTTCTCCTTCACTGACTTCCAATTGTACACAGTACATTCTGCCGCTTGGCTTCCTACTTTGCAAGTTTAAGAAAAAAAAAAAACATTCTGAAGCAATCATAATTACACAATCCGCTATTAATGTGGAACAGCGAGAACGAGCGGCCAACAAGCGGCCAAAACAAAGTACAACAAATACACCACCTCTAAGTTCTCAGGAAAAAAAAGCAGGCTATAAATACGCTTCTCAGTTTGAGATATTTCCATCATTTTTAACTATTCATTGTGAAAGTGCTGATACAACAACGCCGGGTTCCTTTTTCTGTACAAAAAATGCAGATGCTACATCACCAAAATGAGTCACGGACTCGAGAATCTGGTGCCAGAGCGACTGGATCCAGTGGACTGTCCGCACGGTGCTGTTAGCAACAAAACTATCACATAAATCAACATGTTTCACTCTAATAAAAGGGATGATGTTTCATAAAGGAGAGAAATTGGATTTTTCCCCCCTCGAACTTTTATTTTTCTTGGTCTCACATATTTCCAAAATGTGCATGAGAGAATGCTATGTTGGAAAGGGTACAGTCAAGTCTTCCCAAGCTTATGGGGGGCTGCTCTTTCCTTTGAAAAGCTTCCAAAATACTACATGTGCAAACTAGCTGTGAACTAATGAGAGCATACAAAAGTGCTAGAAGCCTCAAACTGCGGATGAACTGTATAAGGAGAGAGACCGGGGTACAATAGGTAACCGACATATAGCACAGGCACAGAGGATTTACAGGGTATGCCCCTCTGACCATCTCTGCAGCTTCTATACACATACAAGACATGTAGAAAGTTAAGTAAATTGGCAAATACATTACTAATTTCTCCTGATCCTGTATTATACTCCAGAGCTGCACTCACTATTCTGCTGGTGCAGTCACTGTGTACATACATTACATTACTTATCCTGTATCCTGAGTTACATCCTGTATTATACTCCAGAGCTGCGCTCACTATTCTGCTGGTACAGTCACTGTGAACATACATTACATTACTTATCTTGTACTGATCCTGAGTTATATCCTGTATTATACTCCAGAGCTGCGCTCACTATTCTGCTGGTGCAGTCACTGTGTACATACATTACATTACTTATCTTGTACTGATCCTGAGTTATATCCTGTATTATACTCCAGAGCTGCGATCACTATTCTGCTGGTGCAGCCACTTATTTACATACATTACATTACTTATCCTGTACTGATCCTGAATTATATCCTATATTATACTCCTATATTATATACTATATTATATGAAGTATTTCTCCCAGAAAATTATTGCAATTACACATGTTTTGTTATACACAGGTTTATTTCCTTTGTGTTTGACCAACACAAAAAAACGGAGAAAAAAAGGCAAATTGGACATAATTTCACACAACACTCCAAAAATGGACAACATTGTTGGCACTTTTTCAAAATTGTGGATAAATAACTTTGTTTCAAGCATGTGACGCTCATTCAAACTCACCTGTGGCAAGTAACAGGTGTGGGCAATATAAAAATCATACCTGAAACCAGATAAAAAGAAGAGAAGTTGACTCAACCTTTGCATTGTGTATCTGTGTGTGCCACACTAAGCATGGAGAACAGAAAGAGGAGAAAAGAGAACTGTCTGAGGACTTGAGAACCAAAATGTTGAAAAAATATCAACAATCTCAAGGTTACAAGTCCATCTCCAGAGATCTTGATGTTCCTTTGTCCATGGTGTGCAACATAATCAAGAAGTTTACAAACTATGGCACTGTAGCTAATCTCCCTGGATGTGGATGGAAGAGAAAAATTGATGAAAGGTTGCAATGCAGGATAGTCCGGGTGGTGGATAAGCAGCCCCAGTTCCCGATTCCTCTGGGGCAGTGATAGGGAAAGATTTTTAGGTAACTCTTTGTTCTGGCTACTAGAGCTGACTCTTGACCCTTTTTAACTCTACCCATAATCCGGGATTATGAGATTCTGGGGTCAAATCTGGCCATGGACAACATCTGCCTGGACCTTGTATGTTCTCCCCATATTTGCATGGCTTTATTCCCACCCTCTAAAAACATACTTTTAGGTTGATGTGAGGACCTCTCATTAGAAACATATTCTACTAGCGTATATGGTAAGGGCTTGTTTGTAACCTAAACCTTCCCGTTCATGCACAAGCATTATACAAGCACAATAATTCTTAAAATATTCCTAGCGAGTAATCTCAAAACTTTATCAGTCAGTATCACAACCCTGCTATAGACGGTCATACAGAGCGGGTAGGTGGGCGTGCGGCTAACACTTTGCATACTATATGTGCATTTTCTATAGATGGGAAAACCCGCAACGTTCTGGTTTCCGGCAGCATAACAATAATAATAATAAAAAAAACTCAGCTCAATTTGCTGTCCAAGAGTTTTTGTGATACTAAAGGTCACGCAGGAACGTGTGTGGGTCAGATACAGCGACACGTCATGTAATCTACACGGCCGGCTGGAGTTAGGTCGATGCTTTCAGTAGGCTTATGTGCCATATTGTGTATGGTGTGGGGAACGAATGTCTCATATGTGTGGGCTCTGCGGTGTCATCATCATTACATCGACATCCTGTATTTCTGTCTTTCCTATTACTCTATGGAAGGAATTGCATAGGCTGCCAGGTGTAGGCTACCTATATGGGTTCCTGGATGAGCCCTAGTGATTGTCAGCTCACGTGGGCGCAGATTGGACCTATTCTTAGTGAGTCTGCAGTGGAAACTTTCCTCAAGCGGAGTTAAGTTTCCTTTTCTTGTGGTTGATCAAAGTGACCAGATTATTATCAGAAATACCAGATTATCAGGGGAGACATTTATATAGAAGTCACATTTCAGGGCTCATGACCGCGGCCGTACGAGTCCTGTGCGCCAGAACATGGAGTCCCCATAGATCTGTCATGTAGGTCCATCGTATTGTGCCGCTCTGTCTTGTGGTTCTCCCCTAGATATAGTGGGGCATATTTATCAATAGAAGTCCGACACTTTACTGTCTACATTTACGCCAAAATTTCCGACATATTTATGAGCTGTGTGCACCAGAAATTACAAAAATACAACGGACTCGAAACTTCTGAAAAACATGCCCCAGAATAGCTGTAGTTAAGTGTCTTGCTTTACGACACATTTGTGAAACAGAACTGAAGGAATATGGCGCAGATTTTCTTGTACAAAGTAGCAAGTTTAAAAAGGTACAAACTTATGAATTTGCAACAACCTTGTGTCCCATACATTGTTATTTTTTGGATGCCTGCACCAAATATTTATTCCTTGCAAGATAAGTATATTTGTCTACACGCTGCCTAAAATGTATAGCTATTTGTTGCATGTGCCAAATGTTTGTCTCACGGTGAAGCTCGACACATTTAGTCGATGGTATTTGAGTCAGAATTTTGGAGCTTCTAGAAACACTTGATAATTATGAAGGTCGGCACCAGAGATTCATAAATATGTCGAAAGTTAAGAACAGGCAAAGATCGACAGTATTGATAAATATGTTACAATTCTTCTAAGGTCGAGGTTCACATCTTGTTTTTTTTTCTTTAGTGGAAAGCTTCTGACGTTTGGTTCTGTGCAAGGGTTTTAGGCAGGTGTAGAAAAAAATGCTGCGTGGTAAGAAGGCTTTCAGTAATAGAAGGGTTAAAGGTTTATTTTAGGAAATGAATGAAGAAAAGAGAAATGTAAATGTTATCAATATTTGGTGTGACCTCTGCCCTTTGGAGGAGGAGTCCTGGAAGTGATGATCCGGCCCCCACAGATATAGCCCTGATCTCATCATCATCCAGTCTGTCTGGAATGACATGAAGAGACAGAAGGATTGGAGCAAGCAACATCCACAGAAGATCTGTGCTTAGTTCTCCAAGATGGCGGCGGGAACAACCTCCCTGCCCAGTTCTGCCAAATACTGTCTGCAAGTACCGAGAAGAACTGATGGAAGACAAAGGGCAAAGGATGTCACTGGATGGCATCGTCACCAGCCTCAATTAATTTGTGTCCTCCTACCATTCCACGCCACATTTTAGCATCTACGAGCGACCTGTTCATCCTGAGCTTTCTGGTTCAGCTCTACAGCGCCACCTATATCAGCAGAACAGTAGTGAAAAGGGAAATGTGTAGGAATATAATTTTACATAAAATGACAGATGACTATGCTGGTGAATATCTGGACGATTACGCTTATGGGCACTGCCATTGGAAACCCAGCCAGTGCAGGACGACCTGGGCTCTCTGGGACTTGTAGTTGTAGAATGTCCCTTGTAAGGGTTTTATCCCTTTAATAGTTTTCTTAGTGCACTATTAATTTGGGAGCGTGTTATGACCTATTACACAGATCTGCGCTGTTATTGCCAGGGAGATGACTCGGATCCGTCATCATTCGCCAGCTGAATTTTGCAGACTCTCCCACACTTGTATAGAGCGCATCAACTTGTGCCACACGTTTAAGGTCACTCGTGTTGTCAGAGCATTAAGCCATCGAGCCTCTTCTCACCTCTGGTTAAGCCTAAAATGCCCATAACATGTTTTCATAGCTCTGAGAGCCGGGCGGCTTGATGCGGCTAACACAGGTGATACTAATTCTGAGCGACACACTGGACGCCAACGCTAAAAGCTTCAGCCTGTGTCAGGGTATTACAGACAGCGAGCGGCAGACACGGCCTCTTCTCACATACACATCCCCCACACCGAAAATACAGAAGTCAACCGCGACCGACTCATCATATCGTATAGGCGCAGGGACAACGGAGAAGTAAATTGGGACATTCAGATCATCATCATCAATCACTGTGATCGAGCTGGATCACTGCTAAAAGCTCAGCTCATTTCTTATAATATCCTCCCATATTAAAAGGATCTCCCAGGATTAGGATAGCGATGACCTGTGCTATCAGATTGCTAGGGGTCAGACCCCCAGCACCCCCACCGATCAGCTATTTAGATGTGCACTGCAGTCTCTTCACTACTTACTGAGAATAGTGCCATCCATTGTATAGTGGCCGTGCTTGGTATTGCAGCTCAGCTGACCTGAATAAGACTAAGGATAAATCATCAATATTTTCATCTTGGAAACCCCTTAAAGGGGTTGTCCAGGGTGTTTTAATCGACCTATGTGCATGAAGGACCCAGGGGTTCTGGCAATGTCATGACACCCATGTCATGTCATACAAGATAGCATTTGCTCCCGGTCGCTCTGCCCCTCTTCCCGATCTCCCCCCGACCCAGATTGAAGATCCATGGGTGTCTGATACTCTGAAAGGTTGAAGCAGCAGCGACATTCTCTGAGATGTGACATCATATTCATCAGTCACATGGCCTGATCAAAGCTCAGTCCCATTCAAGTGAATGGGGCTGAGCTGCGATACTGAATACAGCCACTATACAAATATACCACTGTGTTTGGTAAGCAGTGACGAGGCCACAGAGCTCATCCGAATGCTGTGGCTTCTTTAAATAGCGGACCCCTCTCAATTTTCCTATCCTAAGGATAGGCCATGAATAATCCAGTCTGGAAAACCCTTTAAACCTTTATTTTTTGTGAGACAGACTGTACTTCATAAAGGTTCCATTTAAAGGGGTTGTCCAGGAAAAGACGTTTTTTTCTCTGGAGGCCGGGGAAGGTGAAAAAAAAAATAAAAAAAAAAACGAAACATACTCCCCTGTCCCCAGTGCTCTGGTGTTCTGGGCTGCTGTCTGGTCGCACAGTGTCCCGGGATTTGTTCCAGCCGAAGTCCTCGCCGCATGTGACCGCTGAAGCCAATCAGCGGCCTAAAGAGAGGAACCGGGACGTCACAGATGACATATGCGAGTGACGTCCATGTCCGCGGATTGGCCTCAGCAGTCACGTGAAAAAAGAGAAAAAACATTTTTTCTTGGACAAACCCTTTATACTATTTATCTGTACCATTCTGGGGAATGTCTGAAGTTTTGATGGCTTTTTATACACATTTTTTTGGGGAGGCTAAATGGCACTTTGCCCATTAAGACTTTTTTTTTTCCTGTTTTACAACAACTGGAGATCCTGGGACCATAAGGGCATGCTGGGAGTTGTAGTTTTACAACACGTGGAGAACCTGTGACTGTAAGGGCATGCTGGGAGTTGTAGTTTTGCAACAGCTGAAGAACCTGTGACTGTCAGGGCATGCTGGGAGTTGTAGTTTTTTAACAGCTGGAGAGACTGGCTGTCAGGAAATGCTGGGAGTTGTAGTTTTACAACACGTGGAGAACCTGTGACTGTCAGGGCATGCTGGGAGTTGTAGTTTTTTAACAGCTGGAGAGACTGGCTGTCAGGAAATGCTGGGAGTTGTAGTTTTACAACACGTGGAGAACCTGTGACTGTAAGGGCATGCTGGGAGCTGTAGTTTTGCAGCAGCTAAAGGGTCTGTGACTGTCGAGGAATGTTGGGAGTTGTAGTTTTACAACAGCTGGAGAGTCTATGACTATCAGGGCACACTTGGAGTTGCAGTTTTGCAGCTGCTAGATCGCCACAGTGATGTCACCTCTGCTGAGACTTGTAGTTCACACACCTTACTGCACGCTGCCACCGTTAGGCAGCCACGACCCAGCACTGCCCACTAACTCCAGAGGGCCTGTGACGTCACTCCACTTGTGCTGTACGTCACTCCAAGAGAATTTCCCCGGCCGCTCCATCCTACAGACCTTGGTTCCCCGCCTCTTCTTCTACGGTCACCGAGACGTCACGACAAGGCGGGACTAGGAGAGCATAGACAGCGTGGAAGAGCGGGGGGCGTGTCTAGTGACGTGTACGCATGCGCAGGAAGCGGTCAGTATTATTTCCCTTGTCCCTGGGTCGGGGTGCAGCGCGTGTGCTGTGTCACGTGGGGTCACGGCCGGGGAGGCAGTCAGCATGTGCGGGCCCTGCACAGTGTAGAGACGGCTGCTGGGACTTGTGGTTCCACTGTAGCTGATCAGCTACCTGCCAGTGTTTATACAGCATAAAGGACATGCTGGGGCTTGTAGTTCTTTGTGTGCTGTATTTCTACACCATGTCTAGTTATATACTTCATATGATTGCATTAAGTCACTTACCAAGCCTGGTCTAACTGGTAATGTTTATAGCTCAGGGTGCATGCTGGGGCTTGTAGTTCCCCTTTCTCTCTAAATATATGCACTGCAGTCTAGTATTCCAAAGCAAGGAGAGCATGCTGGGACTTGTAGTTCAGTATGTGTTATATTGATAGACTATGTGCATATATACCACATTGATTACTACCTCCTAATAGGTAACAGTTGAGGATGTGTGCTGGGACTTGTAGTTCCTTTCTGTATATACACACTAAAACCCAGTATTCAAAGACAGCATGCTGGGGGTTGTAGTTCCTTATGTGCTGTGTTTCTACACGATATATGTATTTATACACTGTATCTATTACATTAGATCATTTACCAGACTGGTCTGCATGCTGAAGCTTGTAGTTCTTTCTGTTTCTTTGTATATGTAATGAGTACATAGTATATACATGTACAATCCTTTCACACCCCTGTGTGATGACGCATTGGGGGCCACAAGCTGATATATATCGTCACTATGGTTGACATGGCGGCCTGTGATTGGTCAGCCCACTAATGACGTCATCACTCAGGAGTGTAAACTATTTCATGGACATGCAGGGGAGTATATTAAAGGGGGTTTCCAGTAGTGTACTACTCATGGTCTGTCCTTAGAGTAGTACATTGATAGCCAACTGATGGGGGTCGGACTCCCAAACTCCTGTCAAGTCAGACCCCACCTCTGTTATTGATGACCATGTTGTTACCCCATCCACCTGTGCACACAAGCTCTTATACTGTATACACTACAAGTGGGGACGTTGCCCATAGCAACCAGGCTGATCACGGCCTTCCTATTAGCAGCCTCATTAGAAGTGCTAGGGTGACGCTGACCGGTTACTATAGCAACAGTTGTAAACCTTTTTGTTTTGGCCCAGCTTGTGCATGAACGGGACTGATCCAGACTACAAAAACATGGCTGCTTTCTTCCTTAACAGCGCCACACCTGTTCATGGGTTGTGTCCAGTACTGCGGCTCAACCCCGAAACAAGAGTCTCCTAGGTAAATGTGATGACTGACGCCATCGCTGCTGAGTCTTAAGACCTCTGTTCCCCATCATACAGTAGTGCGACCACAGTGATGAGTAGTCTGAATGGAGCCTTGCTCGAGCAGACACCATTCACTGTCTAGGGGGCGCTGTACTTGACATTACTGAGATGGGGTGCAGGCTGGACCACCACTCCAGTCAGGTCCTCCTCCCCATGGAGGGTACCGGACCCCATTCTAGTGATCGTGGGGTCCCAGTAATCAGATATTCATCCCATATGATAATACTGTATTTCCTGTATGACAGGAGACCGCACAGCGGCTGGGATCATGAGCGTCCTTCTGATCGAGGCGTTTTATGGCGGCTCCCACAAGCAACTCATGGACCTGCTGAAAGGAGAACTTGAAGACTGCGTCCTCTACAGTCTCCCGGCTAAGAAGTGGCACTGGAGGGCCCGCACCGCCGCCCTTCACTTCATGCAGGCCGTGCCGCCCAGTGACTCTTACAGGTAATTGTAATGGATGAGCACAATGATGTGGAGGCCGCCACTGCTCCTTAGACCTTATTCACATGACCGTGATGCAGACTGGTAATTTTCACAGCCAGCTTGCATTTTAAGAGATCCCTTATAGACTTGAGTCTATTGAACAAAAACTAGGACATGTGAATAGATCCATAGAATTGCACTGATTTTAGTGCAGCCACGTGATGGCCGTTTTTCGCACTGTGTGAATAAGGCCTTATAGCTGATAGCAGTTGAAGAAGTAGTGCAGGACACGGCCAAATAACCATAACTAAGGGCCATTAGGAACTCCCAGTATGTCTTAGCTGCTTTTAAAAGATGAGGGGGGTTGTAGTTTCATAGTAAGTGGAGAGCTACAAGTTGAACGAGACCACTATTCTAGAGAGTTGGCTTGGGCTACATTTTAGATAAAACTTTGAGTCATGTCTAGACCAGGAAATGCGGTCCTTGCGGTGACAGATGCATTTCCTGGCCTAGCTGCGGTACAGGATAGGTCATTAGTATGTGATCTGTGGAGGTCCGTCTCCCAGACCCTGCTCAGATCAACTGCCCCGGCAGCCTCTGGATGTTACAGCAGTGGACGGGAGCACGTGTAGACCCTCCTAAGTAATAGGAGTGATGCTGCAGTCCCGTCCACTGTATAGCGGTGGTTCTGGGGGAGTTGCAGCGCCGTTCCTATTACTTGAATAGGAGCCCACTGGCTTTTCCTATCTACTTCTGTAACCTCCGGCACCTACAGGTTGGATACTGGATAGGTCATCATTATGTGATCTGTGGGGGTCCGACAACCAGACCCCGCACAGATGAGCTGCCCTGGCAACCTCTAGGTGCTTTAAGCTATAGCAGTGGACTGGGAGAGGGTGTAGGCTCTCCTAAGTAATAGGAGTGATGCTGCAGTCCCTTCCACTGTATGGCGGTCGTTCTATGGAATTGCAGCGCCATTCCTATTACTTGAATAGGAGCCGACTGGCTTTTCCTATCTACTTCTGTAACCTCTGGCACCTACAGGTTGGATACTTGATAGGTCATCAGTATGTGATCTGTGAGGGTCCGACACCCTGACCTCACCCAGTCTGCCCACCTTACCCATACACTGCTGGATACTGGATAGGTCATCAGTATGTGATCTGTGGGGGTCCAATACCCTGACCTCACCCAGCCTGCTCACCTTACGCATCCACTGCTGGATACTGGATAGGTCATCAGTATAAAAACTGCATTTGGAACTGAAAAACCCCTTTAAGAGGTGTGACGGATCCGGGTTTACCAGGGCCTCGCGCCTGGCCTACCTGCGATCACTTCGATTGCCTCACACCCACTTTCCGTGAGTGAGGCGGGTAACAGACGGGCCTTCTAAATTTTATATATTTATTTATTTATTAACCCTAAATGGGTCGACACTAGGCACTTAACACATACATAGATTACATGCAGCGATTAACAAGCAGATACAAGTGGAAACGGCATAACATGGTACATAAAAATAAAAATGGGGATAAAAGAAAGAAAAGAATATATATTATCAACACCAGCTTGTGCAGGTATCTGTGGCTTCCAATGGTTGCCAGGGCACTTTCTTATGGGACGACCGGCAGCAGACCACCTTAACCGGGTAAAATCGCAGAAGACCCTGGAACAAGTTGTTAGTCCATTGCTCTGAGCCCATGTGGTAGGCTCACAGCACAGTCTTGGCAAAGCATGTGTTGCTTACATGCAGTGGCACCTCTGTTAGGTCCACAACAAGGCCTCAAGCCTAGCTGCATAGGCCGCATGGCAGCCACATGTTGGTCACATGACTTCCCCCACAGCTCGCCTCCAAGAAGCGTGCATCTCCAAATCCACCAGGCAACAGAGCCTGGTTCAGCCTGGGCGGAGCCCTTTTGTCTCCCCTGGTCTCCTCCCTGAGTGAGGTCACCAGGGGGAGAAGCCCCGCCCCCTCTCTACATCTCTCAGAATAACTTTTTAGTATAATTCTATGCCTGATGTTTATAGAGTCTGGCTGGTAGTATAATGGGGTTCCTGGTGAGATCCCCAATACATAGACTCCAAGTTCGACTCTCCAGCTCCCTTTGGGTAAGGAGATCAGTGCCTGGACCTTTTCTGGGTTTTGAACTGTAACATGTGTATATTCTGAGCGTGCGCCTTGACCTGACGCATCTGGGGAATTTGTCGGATCGACAATAAGATGTTCCCCAGGCCAGATATCGTCATAAAACCATAATTCCTTAGAACTAATAATGGTGCCACTGAGTCTCTCAGGGATATGCGGATCGTTTCCATAAAGCATCCTGTCTAAATGAACCCCCGCTGGGTTAGTGAGAATGGCAGTCTTATGCAGATAAAGGCTTTTGACCAAATGGTTGATTGCTTCAGGGACAGGACAATAGACCTGAACTAGAGAGTAGTTTGACCACTTTCCAGGTGCTCTTCTAAGCCTGATTCTAGGCACCAACCCCCGCTGCGCAGCAGTATAGACTAATATTGATATCCTAAGACCATCCATGCCCCTAATATCATCACAAGAGGCAAGAGGCTTGCACTACAAAGGCTGGTATAGATTTTTGGTATAACTCTTGCAAGTTCTCTGGAGTGAGTTTTAGTAAATTTGTTGGGGTGAGGCATCCCTGCCCTCTTGATCTTCAACACACTTTCTTAAAAATTGTCCAGCAACATGCAGAAACACAAAAGGGGTGCGTCTTTGGCGCAAATATAGGCCGTTTTTCTAGCAAAAGTGTAATAGTAAATTCCCCCATTGTGTTATGGGCCTGAACGTGACAAAGGGACCTTCTTTGAGTCATGGGCCCTGTAATAGGCATAATATAGTGGATTATTGTTTTCAGGAGCTTTTTTTTTTAATCCAGAAATGCTGATACTGCGGCGTTGTGTCCAGCACTAAACTGCACAAGGGCAAAACCCAAAAGGAAGTGCACGGTCTTATTCACTATACTGCTGGGTATAGACTTCTTTTATAGAACATGTGATTATTTTAGAAAGTGCATCCATCACCTACATATAACATAACACTGTGGTGTCTTATTATGTGCGTGGCCCCTTTAAGATGCATGGCTTGTGCATGTCCTTTTTCACATGTGAATTTTTTTTTTTTTTTTTTTTTTTCAAAATTAAAAGCACATCCTAAAGAGAGGAAAAAGGAACTGTCTGGACCTGGGTTTAGGTAATTTTGTGGGTAAAGACCAGCCTGTTCTGCAAAATGTGTACCAAAAAGCGGCATGTTTTTGTCCAGATGGCGGTCACATCTAAATGGCGCTTCAGATTTCAGGCGCTAGGTTTGGCTGCACCTCTATACTGTCTCTCACTACTGCGCCTGCACCGTCCGGACGGATATTAGTGCAAAGAAGAACAATCACATTCACTGACAGCAAGCAGACGTCTTGATAGTGGTCAGGACTGCAGTACAAAAAGTTTCAGATATTCCCTGTAATGTATGTGTGATATATGTCAGAAGATGGCGGGTCCTGTTTGTTGTCTGTTTTCCCCCCCCGGTCGCTATAACGGCATGAAATCAATTAGTACAGCTATGTATACAATGCGTACATGGCGTGTGAAGGGCTGCGGACAGGCTCTGTGCTTTTGGTTATGAAATGCATTTTTGACATGTATCTATAAATGTTCTGGCTTGTCCTTTAATCTGGATCCCAGCCGTGTCCTCCAGCGAATCACAAGGTTATCTCCATCCTGAAGGTCGGCATCACAAG
The DNA here is from genome assembly GCA_947044405.1 of Leptodactylus fallax. Lineage (NCBI taxonomy): Eukaryota > Metazoa > Chordata > Amphibia > Anura > Leptodactylidae > Leptodactylus > Leptodactylus fallax. Next base: position 2,378,761 of record CAMRHE010000028.1, on the reverse strand, counting down.
ACATCCTGTGCTGCCTGTAATAAGCTGATGAGACGTTCCTCGCAGACACACACCCCATTAGTTAAACCTCCATTACATTGACCTCATGTCGTGTCATTGCAGTTTGTTGGATTACCTATATTGTAAGAGATTCCGTGACACGCCCGGCGTGTTATCTGCTGGTATCTGATTTTATGGGAAACTTGTCATTTATGTCTGCTTTTGGTCTGTCTAGTGAAGTGCTGATAACCTTATATCCTCTACGTTAGAGGATCAGCAACCTTTAGCACTCCAGCTATTGTAAAATTACAACTCCCGGCATGTTCCATTCACTTCTATGGGAATTTCAAGAACAGCACAGCAAGTATGCATGCTGGGAGTTGTAGTACCAAAGGTTGCCTACCCCTGCTCTACGTTATCAGAAAAGTGGTCAAATGTTAAAGGCATGCTGAACTGGGTCAACTGCCAGCTATACATTTAGGTAGCTATTGATCAAATGTGCTCCCTCTGTTGACCGCTATCTGTCCTGTACATACACATGCATGCTCGGCTGAGAGTGCAAGTGCTGTGAAGTGAAAACTGTAGCCAGACACCTCAAGCTGTGCCTTAGACTTCTTTTCCGGGTGACTTCCAGTTTCCAGAAACTACCATAGACATTAAAAAGGTATTCCGAGAGTTAAAGGGATTTTTGGACCCTAATAATTGTTCCATACTGATGGATATTATAATACTGGAAGACGCCTACTGGCTCCTCTTCTCTGGTTACATACACACTGTAGATTTGGAGAAAAAATAACTTTAATGTCTTATGCAAATGAGGCAGTTGGTGCACTGGGGGCGGACCTTCAGCTTTTTAAACTCAAACCCCTCCCATCTCCTGACTGCGCCTCCATGTGCAGTGAGAGTTGATCCTCCCACTACTATGACATCACCGTTCCTACTAGAGCAGCAAGAGCAGTGCTCCAGGGAGCTGTAGGCCCGCCCCCAATGCACCAATTGCCGTATTTGCCCTAATCCATCAAAGTTGACTTTTCTCCAAGTTTACAAAAGTGGCGATGATGATGAGGTCGGATGTTTATTGCTGTAATGTGGTGAAGCTGAATATGTCTGGGGGAGGTGATAGACTGTCTTTAAGATAGCCAACACCCATTAGACCCCGACATGCTGTTAGGTCGGAGACTCGTGCAATTTACATTGAGAACAGAGCCACTTACAAATTTGCCTTCAGCGATCCAAAATTTTTAGGTCTGGATATTTTGGTGCATATAGTAACACGGCCACATTCACTTATTCAGAGGTGAAGCCCCTGGGCCCAATGCTAAATCTGTAATGGACCCCTACCTATCTTGTGCTGGTTAGACTAGTGCTATATTTTATATGGACTTTTGGGGCCCCCTCAGGGTCCAGGATCTGGTAACATGAACCCCTATAGCTACGCCCCTGCAGTCACCCTGTAGCCCTGTCCTTATGGCGTGATAGCGTGTGGACTCTGCTCTCTCATACAAGTCTTCAGCCAAGTTTTCCTTTAGACATAAGCAGAGAAGAAACCTGTAAATCAGCAGAAGATGAGTAAAATGGGGCGGCGGAACCTGTTATGTAGATTTTACTTGTGGAATGTCGTAATGTTCAGATGTTTGTTATACTTTGTTTTCTTACAAAAATGGCGTAAAAACTGTCCTCTCATCCGAGGACCTTGGCGTCCTGCTGCGGCACGTAGCACATTGTGGGGGAAACACGGTACAACAAAGCCTTCAGTGATATTGTCAATGCGGCCATTTTATTTGTATTTTGTGTATTCCTATTGATAATCTAGAAGAATGTTCTTAGAACCGTGAAGAGCGACCTAAGGAACTCTATTCATGTCATCCACAAACGCCCTACAGTTCTGACAGGAGGACAGACGGGGCCGCCCATTGACTGCCCGTATCTGACCTATGGAGATAAAAATTATAGTAAGTAGTCGTCCGGTAATTTAAAGGGAAGGTGTCAAAAGAAAATTACCTGTTTTTTTTTTTTTTTTAAAAAACCAAGTTTTTAAAGAATTGTTTAATGATATTTTTAAAACTTTCCACTCTGACCACCAAGCGTAATAATAGACTTATCTCCCCCGTAAAGAGCATGTCTAAAAAATTCTCCTATAGACCTCAATGAGTCGACTCCAGACTATTAGTGTCTATGACCATGACCATGTTTGCACTATATGGGTTGCAGTCATGGTAAATGGCCATAGTTGCACTTTAACGCCCAGTGCAGTACAACTGCAGAAATGATGGTTGTTGTAGTTCTTGTTAGTAGGTTCTCATTCCATGTCCTGATATGTCTCTTTCTCCAGCCTTGTCCATATCTCCAGCCATCTGTCCTCGATGACCTCGATCCAGACAGGAAGCTTACATTGACTTTAAGGGAGTTCACTTTGATTGATGCTTCGGGCCTTCCAGAACAGGTGTGTTCAGCCGCCTGGCACATATCGCCTTACAGCGGTGCAGGTACACGGCTCCGTCACATGAGCGGCTAATGTGTCCTTTCAGCACCACATGCTGAATATCTTCTACACGTCTATAATTTGCTTGCGTTATTTGACCTGCAGACTAAACCTGACGGTGTCGATGTCTTCATGTAGATAATTGTCTCATTTCCCCCATCATTTAACTTTCAACATCGGAGGCGACCGCCAATTCTGTCGCTTATTGGGGGCAGACAGATTGATGTGGCAACCACTTATATGTCATGTCAGGCATATGGGAGGGGTAAATAGGGCGTTTGCACTGGGGCCTCCACCTTCTTGACTCTATCATCTCTTTACACCCTGTGCTATCTAGGCTCTGGCCACAGCTCAGGATATGAGGCCTTATATAAACTCTCGCCACCGTGGCTGATACTAGAATGGAGTGGTTAAAAGTAGTTTGATGTGGCGTGGATCCAGTAGGTGGCGCTGTCTTGTCTCCAGGCAAACCCATCGCAGCTGACAAAACTTCCGCCTCTGCACTTCTTGTTGCAGCATGGTCCAAGTCGCAGTAGGTCAATATGCCTCTCCTAAATGCAACCCTTACCCGCTTGATTTATCGTGGACCCAGAGGGTGCTGCCTAATACTATCAGCCACAGAAGTCAGCACCGCCTACTACATCCACACCTGGCCATGGAGAACCTACTTCTAACCCGCTTAATGCAGCATTTATCCAGCCAGCCCATTTAACTGCATGGCACATATGAGTGTTGTCAGCATATTAGAATGGTGACATCATCAACCCCACCATGGAGCCCACCAGACTGCATAACTAACACACCCTTCACCTCAGCATTTCTTGTTGCAGCATGGTCCAAATGACAGTAGGTAAATATGCCTGTTGTAAATGCAACCTTAACCTGTTTGGTTTGTTGTGGACCCAGAGGGTGCTGCCTAATACTGACAGTCAACACCACCTATTACGTCCACACCTCGCCAAGGACAACCTACGTCTATCCCCATTGGTGCAGCATCAACCCACCCAGCATCCTGCCCATATAACTTTATGACACATGTGAGTGATGTCAGCATACTAGGATGATGACATCATCTGTCCCACCCTGGAGCCCACAAGACGGCTCACACACCTTTTGTCTCAGCATTTCTTGTTGCAGCATGGTCCAAGTAAGAGTAAGATCAGCAGGATACTTATACCCTGGATATCTATTTGACAAGGCTCTGGCATTTGTGTGAATGGGGCTCTGATCAGGTTTTGAGCACGGCTTCCACCTCACAGGTCACAAGGACAGCTGTTGGACCCTCAAGGATCTTCAATAGATGACCTGTCATAAGCAATGCACATCTATTAAAAAGTCCTGGAAAATCCCTTTAATAAGTTCCTGGAGATAAGTTCAGGGCTCACCTCCAGCAGCTCCAGGCGCATGAGCATTGTACTATGATATATATCTATTAGATCTATATGTATATATTCACTATATGTATATAAAATCTCATGCATACTAAAATACCTGCAGCATCTGCTTTGATGCCTCCGTACTGACCTAAGACGTGTTTCCAGTGTAAATCAAGACATTCTCCTAATTTTTGCCTTTTCCAAACCTTATATTTGCAACCCAAGTGCCCCCCTTTCCTCCCAGGAGCAGCGTCTGTGCATCCAGCGGCACTGGCAGGCTATACATGGCAGCGTAGCTTCAAGTTTATGCTCCTAATAGCTCTGATAGCTTATCTCATCCAAATAAAAATAGTGTGTAACATTGTATACTGCCCCCCAGGTGACTTCATATGGATAAAAGATATTATTTGTAACAAACCCCGGCCCTTAAAATAACCCCCAGGGGAAGTGTTCTACCGCATTTACTCCCTGAAGTCTGAAAAGTTTATTATAAAGACAAACTACAAGCGTGTTACAAGGCAGCAGAGAGGGAAGGGGGGCAGAGGTAGGAAGCAGGAAAAGCGCTGCATAAATGGCTGATTAAAGGAAAAAGTCAGTCATTGGCCTGACGTCGGCGTCCATCATGTACCGAATCCGGTGGTCACAATGAAGGACTACAGTCTTTACACACTGTACGTCAAGGCCACAACTCCTCTTCATCTCCAGCAGTGCTCATTGAGAAACCCGTTTTGTTTTTTTTTTTTGCGTTTATTTTTGTTTTCTTCAATCCAGCTCAATGTTACATATACAGGGGTTAACACAAAATGCAACACTAAGGGACCGTTCACACAGGGGAAAATGAAGGGGAATTCCTCTTCATTTTCTGGCCATTGGCGAACCGTGGCATCAGTGTTCCATTGCGGTTTTTCGCCGCTGACTGGGCCAAGATGTAAAAGTACCATTATGGTATGTTAAAACAACGGAAATGGAAGAGAGTGGCTGGTGCCGCAGCTTCTACAGCTAAATCAGCTGAGATTCAACTGAAAGATCGAGCAGAACTCCTATTTTTTTTTTTTCACAGCTGTAACATCTGTGGTAAATGTACTGCAGGATACCATACAGAACCTGTATACCTCCATGTCCTGCCGTATCTCATCTTGTATCCAGACTACAGACCCAGCTGTAACATCTGTGGTAAATGTACTGCAGGATACCATACAGAACCTGTATACCTCCATGTCCTGCTGTATCTCATCTTGTATCCAGACTACAGGCCCAGCTGTAACATCTGTGGTAAATGTACTGCAGGATACCATACACAGCCTGTATACCTCCATGTCCTGCCGTATCTCATCTTGTATCCAGACTACAGGCCCAGCTGTAACATCTGTGGTAAATGTACTGCAGGATACCATACAGAGCCTGTATACCTCCATGTCCTGCCGTATCTCATCTTGTATCCAGGCTACAGGTCTAGCTGTAACATCTGTGGTAAATGTACTGCAGGATACCATACAGAGCCTGTATACCTCCATTTCCTGCCGTATCTCATCTTGTATCCAGACTACAGAACCAGCTGTAACATCTGTGGTAAATGTACTGCAGGATACCATACAGAACCTGTATACCTCCATGTCCTACCATATCTCATCTTGTATCCAGGCTACAGGCCCTGCTGTAACATCTGTGGTAAATGTACTGCAGGATACCATACAGAACCTGTATACCTCCATGTCCTGCTGTATCTCATCTTGTATCCAGACTACAGATCCAGCTGTAACATCTGTGGTAAATGTACTGCAGGATACCATACAGAGCCTGTATACCTCCATGTCCTGCCGTATCTCATCTTGTATCCAGACTACAGAACCAGCTGTAACATCTGTGGTAAATGTACTGCAGGATACCATACAGAACCTGTATACCTCCATGTCCTGCCGTATCTCATCTTGTATCCAGACTACAGGCCCAGCTGTAACATCTGTGGTAAATGTACTGCAGGATACCATACAGAACCTGTATACCTCCATGTCCTGCCGTATCTCATCTTGTATCCAGACTACAGGCCCTGCTGTAACATCTGTGGTAAATGTACTGCAGGATACCATACAGAACCTGTATACCTCCATGTCCTGCGGTATCTCATCTTGTATCCAGACTACAGGCCCAGCTGTAACATCTGTGGTAAATGTACTGCAGGATACCATACAGAACCTGTATACCTCCATGTCCTGCCGTATCTCATCTTTTATCCAGGCTACAGGCCCAGCTGTAACATCTGTGGTAAATGTACTGCAGGATACCATACAGAACCTGTATACCTCCATGTCCTGCAGTATCTCATCTTGTATCCAGACTACAGGCCCAGCTGTAACATCTGTGGTAAATGTACTGCAGGATACCATACAGAGCCTGTATACCTCCATGTCCTGCCGTATCTCATCTTGTATCCAGGCTACAGGTCTAGCTGTAACATCTGTGGTAAATGTACTGCAGGATACCATACAGAGCCTGTATACCTCCATTTCCTGCCGTATCTCATCTTGTATCCAGACTACAGAACCAGCTGTAACATCTGTGGTAAATGTACTGCAGGATACCATACAGAACCTGTATACCTCCATGTCCTACCATATCTCATCTTGTATCCAGGCTACAGGCCCTGCTGTAACATCTGTGGTAAATGTACTGCAGGATACCATACAGAACCTGTATACCTCCATGTCCTGCTGTATCTCATCTTGTATCCAGACTACAGATCCAGCTGTAACATCTGTGGTAAATGTACTGCAGGATACCATACAGAGCCTGTATACCTCCATGTCCTGCCGTATCTCATCTTGTATCCAGACTACAGAACCAGCTGTAACATCTGTGGTAAATGTACTGCAGGATACCATACAGAACCTGTATACCTCCATGTCCTGCCGTATCTCATCTTGTATCCAGACTACAGGCCCAGCTGTAACATCTGTGGTAAATGTACTGCAGGATACCATACAGAACCTGTATACCTCCATGTCCTGCCGTATCTCATCTTGTATCCAGACTACAGGCCCTGCTGTAACATCTGTGGTAAATGTACTGCAGGATACCATACAGAACCTGTATACCTCCATGTCCTGCGGTATCTCATCTTGTATCCAGACTACAGGCCCAGCTGTAACATCTGTGGTAAATGTACTGCAGGATACCATACAGAACCTGTATACCTCCATGTCCTGCCGTATCTCATCTTTTATCCAGGCTACAGGCCCAGCTGTAACATCTGTGGTAAATGTACTGCAGGATACCATACAGAACCTGTATACCTCCATGTCCTGCAGTATCTCATCTTGTATCCAGACTACAGGTCTAGCTGTAACATCTGTGGTAAATGTACTGCAGGATACCATACAGAGCCTGTATACCTCCATGTCCTGCCGTATCTCATCTTGTATCCAGGCTACAGGCCCAGCTGTAACATCTGTGGTAAATGTACTGCAGGATACCATACAGAATCTGTATACCTCCATGTCCTGCCGTATCTCATCTTGTATCCAGACTACAGGCCCAGCTGTAACATCTGTGGTAAATGTACTGCAGGATACCATACAGATCCTGTATACCTCCATGTCCTGCCGTATCTCATCTTGTATCCAGGCTACAGGCCTGGCTGTAACATCTGTGGTAAATGTACTGCAGGATACCATACAGAACCTGTATACCTCCATGTCCTGCTGTATCTCATCTTGTATCCAGACTACAGGCCCAGCTGTAACATCTGTGGTAAATGTACTGCAGGATACCATACAGATCCTGTATACCTCCATGTCCTGCCGTATCTCATCTTGTATCCAGGCTACAGGCCTGGCTGTAACATCTGTGGTAAATGTACTGCAGGATACCATACAGAACCTATATACCTCCATGTCCTGCCGTATCTCATCTTGTATCCAGGCTACAGGCCTGGCTGTAACATCTGTGGTAAATGTACTGCAGGATACCATACAGAACCTGTATACCTCCATGTCCTGCCGTATCTCATCTTGTATCCAGACTACAGGCCCCGCTGTAACATCTGTGGTAAATGTACCGCAGGATACCATACAGAGCCTGTATACCTCCATGTCCTGCTGTATCTCATCTTGTATCCAGACTACAGGCCCCGCTGTAACATCTGTGGTAAATGTACCGCAGGATACCATACAGAACCTGTATACCTCCATGTCCTGCCGTATCTCATCTTGTATCCAGGCTACAGGCCCTGCTGTAACATCTGTGGTAAATGTACTGCAGGATACCATACAGACCCTGTATACCTCCATGTCCTGCCGTATCTCATCTTGTATCCAGACTACAGGCCCAGCTGTAACATCTGTGGTAAATGTTCTGCAGGATACCATACAGAACCTGTATACCTCCATGTCCTGCCGTATCTCATCTTGTATCCAGACTACAGGCCCCGCTGTAACATCTGTGGTAAATGTACCGCAGGATACCATACAGAGCCTGTATACCTCAATGTCCTGCTGTATCTCATCTTGTATCCAGACTACAGGCCCCGCTGTAACATCTGTGGTAAATGTACCGCAGGATACCATACAGAACCTGTATACCTCCATGTCCTGCCGTATCTCATCTTGTATCCAGGCTACAGGCCCTGCTGTAACATCTGTGGTAAATGTACTGCAGGATACCATACAGACCCTGTATACCTCCATGTCCTGCCGTATCTCATCTTGTATCCAGACTACAGGCCCAGCTGTAACATCTGTGGTAAATGTTCTGCAGGATACCATACAGAACCTGTATACCTCCATGTCCTGCCGTATCTCATCTTGTATCCAGACTACAGGCCCAGCTGTAACATCTGTGGTAAATGTACTGCAGGATACCATACAGAGCCTGTATACCTCCATGTCCTGCCGTATCTCATCTTGTATCCAGACTACAGGCCCAGCTGTAACATCTGTGGTAAATGTACTGCAGGATACCATACAGAACCTGTATACCTCCATGTCCTGCCGTATCTCATCTTGTATCCAGACTACAGACCCAGCTGTAACATCTGTGGTAAATGTACTGCAGGATACCATACAGAACCTGTATACCTCCATGTCCTGCTGTATCTCATCTTGTATCCAGACTACAGGCCCAGCTGTAACATCTGTGGTAAATGTACTGCAGGATACCATACACAGCCTGTATACCTCCATGTCCTGCCGTATCTCATCTTGTATCCAGACTACAGGCCCAGCTGTAACATCTGTGGTAAATGTACTGCAGGATACCATACAGAGCCTGTATACCTCCATGTCCTGCCGTATCTCATCTTGTATCCAGGCTACAGGTCTAGCTGTAACATCTGTGGTAAATGTACTGCAGGATACCATACAGAGCCTGTATACCTCCATTTCCTGCCGTATCTCATCTTGTATCCAGACTACAGAACCAGCTGTAACATCTGTGGTAAATGTACTGCAGGATACCATACAGAACCTGTATACCTCCATGTCCTACCATATCTCATCTTGTATCCAGGCTACAGGCCCTGCTGTAACATCTGTGGTAAATGTACTGCAGGATACCATACAGAACCTGTATACCTCCATGTCCTGCTGTATCTCATCTTGTATCCAGACTACAGATCCAGCTGTAACATCTGTGGTAAATGTACTGCAGGATACCATACAGAGCCTGTATACCTCCATGTCCTGCCGTATCTCATCTTGTATCCAGACTACAGAACCAGCTGTAACATCTGTGGTAAATGTACTGCAGGATACCATACAGAACCTGTATACCTCCATGTCCTGCCGTATCTCATCTTGTATCCAGACTACAGGCCCAGCTGTAACATCTGTGGTAAATGTACTGCAGGATACCATACAGAACCTGTATACCTCCATGTCCTGCCGTATCTCATCTTGTATCCAGACTACAGGCCCTGCTGTAACATCTGTGGTAAATGTACTGCAGGATACCATACAGAACCTGTATACCTCCATGTCCTGCGGTATCTCATCTTGTATCCAGACTACAGGCCCAGCTGTAACATCTGTGGTAAATGTACTGCAGGATACCATACAGAACCTGTATACCTCCATGTCCTGCCGTATCTCATCTTTTATCCAGGCTACAGGCCCAGCTGTAACATCTGTGGTAAATGTACTGCAGGATACCATACAGAACCTGTATACCTCCATGTCCTGCCGTATCTCATCTTGTATCCAGACTACAGGTCTAGCTGTAACATCTGTGGTAAATGTACTGCAGGATACCATACAGAGCCTGTATACCTCCATGTCCTGCCGTATCTCATCTTGTATCCAGGCTACAGGCCCAGCTGTAACATCTGTGGTAAATGTACTGCAGGATACCATACAGAACCTGTATACCTCCATGTCCTGCCGTATCTCATCTTGTATCCAGACTACAGGCCCAGCTGTAACATCTGTGGTAAATGTACTGCAGGATACCATACAGATCCTGTATACCTCCATGTCCTGCCGTATCTCATCTTGTATCCAGGCTACAGGCCTGGCTGTAACATCTGTGGTAAATGTACTGCAGGATACCATACAGAACCTGTATACCTCCATGTCCTGCTGTATCTCATCTTGTATCCAGACTACAGGCCCAGCTGTAACATCTGTGGTAAATGTACTGCAGGATACCATACAGATCCTGTATACCTCCATGTCCTGCCGTATCTCATCTTGTATCCAGGCTACAGGCCTGGCTGTAACATCTGTGGTAAATGTACTGCAGGATACCATACAGAACCTATATACCTCCATGTCCTGCCGTATCTCATCTTGTATCCAGGCTACAGGCCTGGCTGTAACATCTGTGGTAAATGTACTGCAGGATACCATACAGAACCTGTATACCTCCATGTCCTGCCGTATCTCATCTTGTATCCAGACTACAGGCCCCGCTGTAACATCTGTGGTAAATGTACCGCAGGATACCATACAGAGCCTGAAGAGCCTGGTATACTCCTCCATGTCCTGCTGTATCTCATCTTGTATCCAGACTACAGGCCCCGCTGTAACATCTGTGGTAAATGTACCGCAGGATACCATACAGAACCTGTATACCTCCATGTCCTGCCGTATCTCATCTTGTATCCAGGCTACAGGCCCTGCTGTAACATCTGTGGTAAATGTACTGCAGGATACCATACAGACCCTGTATACCTCCATGTCCTGCCGTATCTCATCTTGTATCCAGACTACAGGCCCAGCTGTAACATCTGTGGTAAATGTTCTGCAGGATACCATACAGAACCTGTATACCTCCATGTCCTGCCGTATCTCATCTTGTATCCAGACTACAGGCCCCGCTGTAACATCTGTGGTAAATGTACCGCAGGATACCATACAGAGCCTGTATACCTCAATGTCCTGCTGTATCTCATCTTGTATCCAGACTACAGGCCCCGCTGTAACATCTGTGGTAAATGTACCGCAGGATACCATACAGAACCTGTATACCTCCATGTCCTGCCGTATCTCATCTTGTATCCAGGCTACAGGCCCTGCTGTAACATCTGTGGTAAATGTACTGCAGGATACCATACAGACCCTGTATACCTCCATGTCCTGCCGTATCTCATCTTGTATCCAGACTACAGGCCCAGCTGTAACATCTGTGGTAAATGTTCTGCAGGATACCATACAGAACCTGTATACCTCCATGTCCTGCCGTATCTCATCTTGTATCCAGACTACAGGCCCAGCTGTAACATCTGTGGTAAATGTACTGCAGGATACCATACAGAGCCTGTATACCTCCATGTCCTGCCGTATCTCATCTTGTATCCAGACTACAGGCCCAGCTGTAACATCTGTGGTAAATGTACTGCAGGATACCATACAGAACCTGTATACCTACATGTCCTGCTGTATCTCATCTTGTATCCAGACTACAGGCCCCGCTGTAACATCTGTGGTAAATGTACTGCAGGATACCATATAGAACCTGTATACCTCCATGTCCTGCCGTATCTCATCTTGTATCCAGACTACAGGCCCAGCTGTAACATCTGTGGTAAATGTACTGCAGGATACCATACAGAACCTGTATACCTCCATGTCCTGCCGTATCTCATCTTGTATCCAGACTACAGGCCCAGCTGTAACATCTGTGGTAAATGTACTGCAGGATACCATACAGATCCTGTATACCTCCATGTCCTGCCGTATCTCATCTTGTATCCAGACTACAGGCCTAGCTGTAACATCTGTGGTAAATGTACTGCAGGATACCATACAGAACCTGTATACCTCCTTGTCCTGCGTATCTCATCTTGTATCCAGGTTGCAGACAGAACAACAGGGTCTTGTACTGTTTCCCCAATAAACTTCTTTCGCTCTAATATTGTAATCACATATGTATATATAGATAGTCTATATCTGTATATACTCACACACATACACTGTATATAGTTATATATTTCCCACGTTCCTTTGCAGCCATGTAAGCAGACATGTGACTATAAAGTACAAGAATCTTCGCTACCTCATCACCGTCCCTCGGTTATTCCGCATGAACTCTTGGTATGCTCTACTTTTAGAAAATAGTTTACATAACAGCTGAATTCGGGCTTGTCCTCTTACAGTAAATGAAGACTATTTAAAGCATGGCATATCTGGGCGTGTGATGGGCTCATGTGCCATGTGCTGGGTATTTGATAGATGCTTGCCGCTTCTCATAAAATGACTGTTTTTGGGTCCATCCAGCGCACATTGCGAGCACCCAGGAAACACTGAGTCATTGCTGGAAGACACAACCTGCCGCACACTGTCTGCAGACGTCAGGGCACTCACAAATCACGTGCTGAAATGACTTCACCCCTCAGGTACTCGGCTTATTCTTTCTTCTCCTTCAGACGGTCCTTCAATTCTTAAAGGGGAACACCTGCGCACATTTGGACAATTTCTCCATAGTAAAGTGTCCATGAGAATTTGCACTTGCAAAAGCCTGTGCCTGGAGTTGGATCTCTAGCGTCTTATTTCATCTGCTGGTGCATGGGGGGGCTCAGAGGTAGCAGTCGCTATCAGGCCCTGGACCATGATGGGGCCCCAAAGGTCCCTCTGCCACATAAAATATACCACTATGCTAGTGGCCCCATTATAGACTTTACATTGGGGCCCAGGAGCTTCAAGTTAGGCCTGTCCCCTGCTCTTATTATGCGCAGTCATTCATGTCTCTTTTCCCAAGAAGACCCCACCGCCGGCCTTCAGTAGCTGTCAGATAACGGCTTGGCCAGCTGACAGCTTCCGTACTGACCACTGCATGCTTAGTTCAGCCGAGCATGCATGTGCATGTAAGCTGGTGATGGATTATCTCCCATGAGAACAAAAGATCAGACATGTTGAAATCCAACATGCCTTACCCTTTCTTCTGCCAACATCTCATGTATATAGTCAACTCCATAAACATGAGAAGGTTGGCCGATCTCTCTGCAGTCGCTGCTTTCACCTGTAATGGCGCTGCAGTTTTCTACCATCGAAATTCAGTGTAATGTCGGCAAGGAATACGACAGCCAGAAGTTGGACTCATTTTTGGATAGTGTTTTAGGTTTTTCTTGGGGAAGGAGGTGGAAGGCCAGAATTGTGGTAGAGATTAGAGGGTTTAAAGAGGGTCGCTGAGAGTGCGTGTTGAGTCTTAAGCATTTTTTCCCACACCTGCCTAGAACTTTTGGACAGTACTTCCATGACTATATGTATTGATTTAGTGAAAAAAACTTTTTGGCCTAGTAGGTTGTCTGCATGTCACACGCCAATCTAAAGAATTCTGTTAAAGTGTAGTTTTGTTTTTTTTTTTTGTTTAATTATATAACTTTATACGTTTATTGCTACTTTTATTTTAGAATTTTTTTTCTTTCTTACCAGGGAATCGGATTATTTCTTTCGATTTTCCTATCTCAGATCACAGCAGTTTGATCAGTTTGATTGAGACTCGAATGAAAGGACTTTTTTTTTTTTTTCTGTGACACGCGATGTGACTGATACGGGTGCCATCTGTCTGCCTGAAATTAGCATGAAATTAATGGAATTAGTTGTAGGTTAGCTTAAAGGGCAGAGGTGGGATTGGCCGGGTAAAGTATCCTGTTATCTGTCCTGTCCACAGATCATAAAGAATTATCTTTACGCAACCTGGACTCCCAGCATCATTTTTTGATTATCTTATTAAAATATTGAATTTACCCAAAAAAACACCAAAAACAAATTTTAAAAAATCCAAACGATGGAAAATAATTATATTAATTATCAAAATGATCATTGAAATCAAGGTCTGAACGTATTAATTCCGTATCGGGGTTTATGACAGAAGCTCGGATAATTTTAGTTGCAGCTAAATGGTGGTGTCGATAGCATGCCAATGTGAAAATTGAAGGTAAGGAGGCATATGGGCTTCAAGTCCCAGAGAGTCCAAAGATGGAGGGGTAGGATTCTGTTAATGAATCACATAGTTGACTCAAGGTGTGATGCTGTTAGTGTTGTGGTAGAAGGAGAGGTATTGAACTCTGACGAAAAAGGTGCAAAGATCAAAGTGTCAGGAAGAGGTGACGAGGTGAAAATGACACACTACTGGTGAGTTGTTACAACACAGAATGATGTGCATATTACTTTGTGTTCCTTCTCGCTAATGGAGGGCTAATTCCAGGGAATGAATAAAAGAAAAAGAAAAAACACCAAAAGGTATACATAAGCATGAGTGATGTTACATTGCAAACAGCAGGGTTGATGCCTGTCATTCACAAAGAAGACAATAGTCTTATGGTCAAAGTTTAAGACAATGTATAAATCTGTGATACTGAATGATATAGTGTAAAAAGACTCACTGAAAACAAGTATATACTCGGGCTGCGGCCATCCTGGACCTGTGATATGTGTGCAAGTGATGCAAGCTGTAGTCCTATTGCTGCTGGCTAACCAGAGGTTATGGATCTACGGGACTCCCTGGATTCCACCCTTTAAAGGTAATCTGTCACTGGAACCAGCATATCACCCAGCCCTGCAGATAGATAGATTAGTGTCACCAGAACCCAGCATATCACCCCAGTCCTGCAGATAGATAGGTTAGTGTCACCAGAACCAGCATATCACCCCAGCCCTGCAGATAGATAGGTTAGTGTCACCAGTACCCAGCATATCACCCCAGTCCTGCAGATAGATAGGTTAGTGTCACCAGAGCCAGCATATCACCTCCAGCCCTGCAGATAGATAGGTTAGTGTCACCAGTACCAGCATATCACCCCAGCCCTGCAGATAGATAGATTAGTGTCACCAGAACCCAGCATATCACCCCAGTCCTGCAGATAGATAGGTTAGTGTCACCAGAGCCAGCATATCACCCCAGTCCTGCAGATAGATAGGTTAGTGTCACCAGAACCAGAATATCACCCCAGCCCTGCAGATAGATAGGTTAGTGTCACCAGAACCAGAATATCACCCCAGTCCTGCAGATAGATAGGTTAGTGTCACCAGAACCAGCATATCACCCAGCCCTGCAGATAGATAGGTTAGTGTCACCAGGGGGCCCCCCCCCCCGGGGGGGGGGGGGGGCGCCCCCCCGGGGGAGGGGGGGGGGCGCCCCCCCCCCCCCACCCCCCCCCCCCCGGAGAGGGGGGGTGGGGGCCCCCAGCCCCCGCATACCCCCCCCGCCCTGCAGATAGATGGTTGGCTTACCTCAATAAATGGTGTTTGTGAATCACTGTCTCTATTGCTAAAACATTGCAGTTTTTGTTTTGTTTATATGCAAATGAGCCATTGCTGCAACGAGGTAAGAGTTAATGCCTTCATTGCTCCAAAAAGCTCACTTGCATATTAACAAAAACAGGAATATTGAGGCAACGGGGGCAATGAGTCGCAAGAGGAAAACAGATTCAGGTGACACCTATCTATCTGCAGGGCTGGGGTGATATGCTGAGTTCTGGTGACACTAACCTATCTATCTGCAGGGCGGGTGCTGTCGTACCCACCTATCTATCTGCAGGGCTGGGGTGATATGCTGGGTCTGGTGATACTAACCTATCTATCTGCAGGGCTGGGGTGATATGCTGGGTCTGGTGACAGTAACCTCTCTATCTGCAGGGCTGGGGTGATGTGCTGGGTCTGGTGACACTAACCTATCTATCTGCAGGGCTGGGGTGATATGCTGGTTCTGGTGACACTAACCTCTCTATCTGCAGGGCTGGGGTGATGTGCTGGATCTGGTGACACTAACCTATCTATCTGCAGGGCTGGGGTGATATACTGATTTCTGGTGACACTAACCTATCTATCTGCAGGATTCTGGTGACACACTCCCTTAGAAAATGATGCAAAGGTCACATGATGCCAGTTGTGGGGCACTCATAATATGGCACAAGTGGCCATGCTGCATGAAATATTTGCATGCTTTTAGTTTGAGTAAATTCTGACTACAGGAATTTATAAATGTGCATGTTCTCACATATGTGTTACCAATTCATGGGGCAGGCTAACAGTTGTTTTGACCAGGGGTGTTATTTCACAAACCAATTGCTTTCAGTTTATTGATTACACTATGTAAGACAAATTTTGTTCCCAGCTTTTAAATGTTATATTCCAATTGCTTATGTCTAAAACAAATTAAAAATTGCTTACATTCATCATAAACTTTGCTTTTGTGACCACGGCAACAAAAATTATGCATTTTTACTATAGAAACAGACGATTTTGCATCTTCTCATTTATACAGTCAGACTAAGAACACTATATGCTTTGCAAATTTACACAGATTACCAAAAACTGTTCAGAAGTGTGCGGTTTCCCGAGATTTACGACTATACTGCAAATCATTTTCACGAATCAATCCCCAAATATAGTCGCCCATCATGTTTTCGTTATATTGTCCTTGGTAACGGCGTTCAAAGTTCATAATGTCCTGGTGAAAGCGCTCGCCTTGCTCCTCTGAATAAGCTCCCATGTTCTCTTTGAATTTATCAAGATGAGCATCAAGGATATGGATTTTGAGTGACATCCTGCAGCCCATTGCAGCATAGTTCTTTATCAGAGTCTGAACCAGTTGTACATAGTTTTCATCTTTATGATTACCTACGAAGCCGCGAACCACTGCGACAAAACTGTTCCAAGCTGCTCTCTCCTTCCTATTCAGCTTCTTGGGAAATTCACTGCACTCTATGAACTTCTTGATTTGTGGTCCGACGAAGACACCAGCTTTGATCTTTGCTTCAGACAGCTTAGGTAAAAGATCTTGGAGGTAATTGAAAGCTCTCGATTCCTTATCTAGAGCCCTGACAAATTGTTTTATGAGCCCCAACTTGATGTGTACTGGTGGCATCAGCACCTTGCGTGGGTCCACCAGTGGCTCCCACTTTACATTGTTCTTCCCCACAGTGAACTCTGTCCGCTGAGGCCAGTCCCGCCTGTGGTAGTGCGCTTCAGTATCCCGGCTGTCCCAAAGGCAAATAAAGCAAGGATACTTAGTAAAACCACCTTGGAGGCCCATCAGGAATGACACCATTTTAAAATCTCCGATAACTTCCCAGCCGTACTCATCATACTTCAAGGCACCTAGCAACATCTTGACACTGGTGTATTCCTCTTTCAGGTGCACCGAGTGAGCTACAGTGCTACAGTAAGAGATGGATACTTGTTCCCATTGTGAAGCAGCACGGCTTTGAGGCTCTTGTATGAGCTGTCTATGAAGAGGCGCCACTCATTCGGGTTACAGGTGATACCTATAGCCTCGAATAGTCCGGCCACATTGTTGCAGAAGCACAGTCCATCTTGATGACTGAAGAAGATGGAAAAAACTTGGTGACGCTTCCTCTGATCTGTCACTTGGACGCTTTCATCTAATAAGTTCCATTGCTTGAGCTTTGATGTCAGAAGCTCAGCGTTGGACTTGATGAGACCAAGGTCTCTGATCAGATTGTTGAGGTCAATTAGATCCTGTCTCTCCGTCTCTCAGGAAGGGCTATAGTGGCCCTATATAACTGTAGTTATACAGCTACCTACAATTCTGTACAGTCCCAGAAAGTTCTAGATAATTCTGGGCAGTTCTAGAAACTTCTTGATAGTTCTCACAATTCCAGAAGCTTCTTAAGTATCTTGAAATATTGCGAATATCCTTAAAAATAGATCAATTTCAAAATATCATTGTGCTGACCACAAAAGCAAAGTTTACAGGGAATAATAACTTTTTTCTATTCATTTAAGGTACAAACAATTAGGAAAACACACTTAACAACTGGGAACAAATATTTTTTTGAAAATTGTTACATGGTGTTATCAGAGGGATTTCTGCTTTTTAATGGTGTTTAAGGTTTGGACTAATTCCTTGTATGACAAGGTGATCAGCTGTGATCGGTGGAGATCCAGCCAGCAAGTGTTTCATTTGCCAGCAGTGCCACCACTGGTGAGATAAGGTATTACACATTGCTCATTGAAATGGAAGTCATATCTATGTAATGCATGGACTTGTTGAGTCCTCCAAAAGGAGAGACACTATATAGCAGGTCTAACCTGACAAGTTGTTTAGATATGGATTTTCTGAACCAGACAACCTCGTTAACCAAGATGAAAGGGCAAAAGCAACAAATTACTTTTTAATCATGTTTCTCTTGATATGGTTGGGAAAATAAAAGCAAACTCACTGGTTGCTATTAGAAAACCTTTTTTTTTTGTTTTTCTAGCAAAGTTTTCAGAAATGTCATCAGATGTGGTCTGGAATTGATTGCTTTGGGATTAATCACAATCAGTAGTGGCTTAGATCTGTCACGGGAGGACTGGGAGGGACCACAAAAAATAGGATTAATTGATGGGGCACAATGCGGGACTGGGAGGTGGGTGGTAATCACTCGAGAGATGTAACCACAGGCCACTTTGGTGCGCCTTAATTACAAGAAAGGAATGCACATAATTGACCTTGAAATTGAGAAAATATTTTAGAATCTGATGAAGGAGACACAATTATAGCTAGGTAGAGATGGCGGGCGATGTCGGAGATAGTGATGAGTAATTGGCGTGTCTGATTCTTTCATGAAAGAAAGGGAAGACAAAGCAGATCCTGCGTCTGAAGACACTTTGCAGATTGGCATGTCTTGTGTATGGTCAGAAATGTTTATTGCTCTTCTAAATCCTTACGGTATAGCAAGACTTACAGTCACCAGGTCTGCTCCAGTGCCACAGCATATTATGGGGGTCCAGTTATGGGTTTGTAGGGTTCCCTGCTTTGGACAGTCCCTACTTGTACCATCCCAATATAATGATTACAAAGTGTCTTCTGGTTGGGTCCTTCCTGTTATCTGTGGAGAAACCAGGCAATAAGTGTTCTTTGTCTCTGCAGTGCCCCCGCAGGGGAACTTAAGCATTACACAATGTCCTTTCAAATCAAGGGGTTGTCTGTGTAATTTAGGACAGGGCAAGTCCTCCAGAGAAGGAGAGACAACTTTTTTTTTTAAATATGTTCTTCATACTGGTCAAGAGAGGAGAATCTTGAATACAGGACACTCCCAATGTTAAAGGGGCTCATGTGTAGGTACCAATGTGTTAGAAGCAGGAAAAATGGGCAAGTGTAAGGGTATGTTCACATGACTGAAAATAAAGACATACTGATAGGGAATGTAGATTGTGAGCCCTATATGGGACAGTGACGATGGCGCTATACAAGTAAGCATAATAAATAAATAAAAAAAACTTGCACCTCAAATTCCTCTCGACTTTCCGCCTCTAAGGCTTTTTCCACTGTGGCTGTCATTCACTTATTAACCCCAAGTGATTGGCTAGTTAATGGAGTGGCTTGCATTGCGGGTTTCGCTGAATCAGGTGCAGAATCTGCAGCATGATCGAGCAGGACACCTATTTTAACACAATGGGAGAACAATTCAGAGTGGAATTTGATGCAGATTTTGAGGTGAAATCCTCCCGAAAATCGACATCAAATTCTGCCGTGTGAACATACCCTAAGTATATAAGTGACCTTGAAATGAGTCAGACTATAATGTGTGGATGACTTTGTCAGAACATCTCCAAAATGGCGGATCGTATGGGTTGTTCCCTGTATGCAGTGGTTAGTTTCTACGAAAAGTTGTCCAAGGAAGTGAACCAAAGTTGACAACCAGTGAACCAAAGACAAGGTCATGAATGGCCAAGTCTGTCTTATACACCTGGGAAGTGAAGGCTAGCCTGTGTGGTCTGATCCCAGAGAACCTGTACTGTAGCCAAATTGCTGAAATAGTTAATCCTGGGTATGAACAGGACATGGCTGGTTTTAATGTTAAGGCTGATCAGTGTATATTAGAAATAAGAAGACTTTCTGAGCTTCTTAAAAGCTCCATTGCTCCTTTAACTTTCCCTTAATAAGATAATAAAGCTTACTCAGTATATTTCAGATAAATGGGCCTGTAGATGTTAACGCGAGGCCATGTTCCTGCAGAAGGTGCCGTGGGCTATGTTGGCCCGGTGGCTCTTTGCAGTCGAGGCCATATCTCGTTCTTGTGACAGAATAGCTGTAAGTATCTTCTCTGTACGAGCCATCATCCACTCTGACATCTCTACATTATCAGCCCAAGGAGCAGAATTATTCTAAACTCTGCATATGCAGAAACATCTTAGTAATCAATTCTACCAGAATATGAGAGACGTCTGCGCGAGATACAGAGACGTTCTCCTAGTGATCATATCATCCTGGATATACTGGAAGTGCACCAGTGAGTGATACAGCAGTAGTTGACCTTTGTCTACAATATTTCGCTTTTATATATTTGTATTTTTATTTTCTTATCTGTTATCATAGATTATCATCTTTATATGGATATGCAAATAACCCTGCAAGTGCACTGGGGGCGGGGTCTGATTTGCCCACAGACAGTCGCAAGTTCCCTGACTATCTTGTGGAATTATATCCCAATGCCAACCCCACTTCTGCTCCATCATGGCTGTCTGTAGGTATATCAGGCTTCACCCCCAGTGTATTTGTAATCATAAAAAGATGATTCTCTCTGCATTGCTTCTTCTGTTTCTGCTCCTATTAAAGTCCTCCACATGGCACTAAGTCCCTGTAAATTTGTTAATGTAATAGCTACGATGGCTGCAAACCTGAGTGCGTCTAAAAGGCGAACTCCACCCAAAACGTAACTGTGTCAATTTCCAGCGGATCGGTGTTGGTCGTGTGTGATATATAGCTATTCTATTCATCCATCTTCATAGAGGAACATTCCTCCTGAATATGTATTGCGCCGTCCTCACGTAAAACAGATATATTTGTTACATTGATTCGCACTTTGAATCATCAGAATTTCCTTTATGTAAACCGACAAGAAAAGAAAACGTTTCCGTCCTGACTGCTGTGATAAAGAGCCTGAAAAGCGTCTTGTTCTCCGGCGCGCTCGGCGTATTCCGCACTTGTAACACTGAGGAGCCTATTTGTTCACTAGTGACAAAAAGCAGGTGGCACATTCAGGAAATATTAGAGCTATCAATTCTGGAGCCGTTTCTGTCTGTTCCTTTGAGAAATGCCTGTTTTCTAGAAAGTTGCATGGAATAATAGTATTAAATTGAATTGGAATGCAGGTGGTTTGAATTACGCGGCTGCGCTGAGTGCCGGCTGTGCGGGCAGAAGTGTCTGGAGTACTATGGGATTAGTGGTATACATTGGAATCAGGAGCCTATTAAGGTATGTTCCCACGGCGGAAAATGAAGAGGAATTCCTCCTCATTTTCCGCCGCTGGTATTTTCGCCGTGGTCTAGCCACGACATGATGCTGATGCAGGGCGTCGGCATTTCGTCGCGGCTTCCTGCTGCTGATTAGGCCCAGATGAATGGACGCCGCTGCAAGATTGAGTAGGACGCTTCTTTTTTTCCGAGTCCTGCTGCAATCTCTGCCTCCCATTGAAAACAATGGGAGACAGATTCCGGGCGATATGCTTTACAGCACAGTCATGGTCATAGGCAACAATAGACTGGAGCCGACTCATTGAGGTCTATGGCAGAGTTTTCTAGACATGCTCTGTGTAGGGAGTAGGGAGGAGATAAGCTCTTATCTAAAATTTAATTTAAAATAAATTTATTATTTTTTTTATTTATTTTTTAATGTGAGTATTTTTTTTTTTTTTAAAGTGGCTGTTCAGCTCCTTTTAAGAAATTTTGTGATCCTGTTTTTTTGCCATAAAGTGAAGATGACTGTCAGATTGCCTACGGATGAGTTATTTTTATTCTTCATTTATTAAGGATATCAGATTTTCTTTACTTCAGTATTTTTTGTTCCTTGCACACATGAACAGGTGGGCTTGGACATATTTCCCATCATTTCTCTTGCACAAACCACCACATGAAGTGTTACTTCCCGCTGATAGTCACGTTCCTGAGAGAAATTAATCTACGTGCAGATTCCAGTTTCTCTTATTTATCATTTTATTATTTTTTTTTTTTATAAAACTCTTTATCTTGCTGAAACTGTCAGATGTGGATGTAATCCCAGTGTTAGCATAATTATACAATAATTTACTCAGCACGTACCTGTGGCCTTGAATGTCCTTAGTAAAGTATCTTTAAGACTGCTGTAGGGCAGAAGTGATGGACGCTGATTAGCTGGTAGGGTGTAATCAGCTGAGCTGGCATGAAGTGCTAAACGAAATAGCTAATAACTGGCACTGACTAGATAATACTATGGAAAGATTTCTGATACTCCAGTGCGACAGAGACACCGAAATAATACCAAGTGATCAGTATACAGAGAATGAGCACAAGGTGTACACGCTATATAATGCTTCCTCCACCTGTGCCGTCGGCTCTCTTGTCTGGTGTAGTATATAGAGGAGCTGTCCTCTCCCCTGTGTGGTGTAGTATATAGAGGATCTGTCCTCTCTCCTGTGTAGTATATAGAGGATCTGTCCTCTCTCCTGTGTGGTGTAGTATATAGAGGATCTGTCCTCTCTCCTGTGTGGTGTAGTATATAGAGGATCTGTCCTGGGGCCTCCTGTGTGGTGTAGTATATAGAGGATCTGTCCTCTCTCCTGTGTGGTGTAGTATATAGAGGATCTGTCCTCTCTCCTGTGTGGTGTAGTATATAGAGGATCTGGCCTCTCTCCTGTGTGGTGTAGTATATAGAGGATCTGTCGGCTCTCCTGTGTGGTGTAGTATATAGAGGATCTGTCCTCTCTCCTGTGTGGTGTAGTATATAGAGGATCTGTCCTCTCCCCTGTGTGGTGTAGTATATAGAGGATCTGTCCTCTCTCCTGTGTAGTATATAGAGGATCTGTCCTCTCTCCTGTGTGGTGTAGTATATAGAGGATCTGTCCTCTCTCCTGTGTGGTGTAGTATATAGAGGATCTGTCCTGTGTGGTGTAGTATATAGAGGATCTGTCCTCTCTCCTGTGTGGTGTAGTATATAGAGGATCTGTCCTCTCTCCTGTGTGGTGTAGTATATAGAGGATCTGTCCTCTCTCCTGTGCGGTGTAGTATATAGAGGATCTGTCCTCTCTCCTGTGTGGTGTAGTATATAGAGGATCTGTCCTCTCTCTCCTGTGGGTGTAGTATATGAGGATCTGTCCGTGGGTGTAGTATATAGAGGATCTGTCCTCTCTCCTGTGTGGTGTAGTATATAGAGGATCTGTCCTCTCTCCTGTGTGGTGTAGTATATAGAGGATCTGTCCTGTGTGGTGTAGTATATAGAGGATCTGTCCTCTCTCCTGTGTGGTGTAGTATATAGAGGATCTGTCCTCTCTCTCCTGTGTGGTGTAGTATATAGAGGATCTGTCCTCTCCCCTGTGTGGTGTAGTATATAGAGGATCTGTCCTCTCTCCTGTGTAGTATATAGAGGATCTGTCCTCTCTCCTGTGTGGTGTAGTATATAGAGGATCTGTCCTCCCCTGTGCGGTGTAGTATATAGAGGATCTGTCCTCTCTCCTGTGTGGTGTAGTATATAGAGGATCTGT
Source organism: Leptodactylus fallax (assembly GCA_947044405.1). Classification (NCBI taxonomy): domain Eukaryota; kingdom Metazoa; phylum Chordata; class Amphibia; order Anura; family Leptodactylidae; genus Leptodactylus; species Leptodactylus fallax. The sequence continues at coordinate 2,355,027 of CAMRHE010000028.1, read as the reverse complement.
CCTCTCCCGGTGTGGTGAGTATATAGAGGATCTGTCCTCTCTCCTGTGTGGTGTAGTATATAGAGGATCTGTCCTCTCTCCTGTGTGGTGTAGTATATAGAGGATCTGTCCTGTGCGGTGTAGTATATAGAGGATCTGTCCTCTCTCCTGTGCGGGTGTAGTATATAGAGGATCTGTCCTCTCTCCTGTGTGGTGTAGTATATAGAGGATCCGTCCTGCTCTCCTGTGTGGTGTAGTATATAGAGGATCTGTCCTCTCTCCTGTGTGGTGTAGTATATAGAGGATCTCTCCTGTGCGGTGTAGTATATAGAGGATCTGTCCTCTCTCTCCTGTGCGGTGTAGTATATAGAGGATCTGTCCTCTCTCCTGTGTGGTGTAGTATATAGAGGATCTGTCCTGTGCGGTGTAGTATATAGAGGATCTGTCCTCTCTCCTGTGTGGTGTAGTATATAGAGGATCTGTCCTCTCTCCTGTGTGGTGTAGTATATAGAGGTGTCCGTCCTCGGTCTGTCCTGTGTGGTGTAGTATATAGAGGATCTGTCCTCTCTCCTGTGTGGTGTAGTATATAGAGGATCTCTCCTGTGCGGTGTAGTATATAGAGGATCTGTCCTGTGGGGTGTGGGCTCTCCTGTGCGGTGTAGTATATAGAGGATCTGTCCTCTCTCCCTGTGTGGTGTAGTATATAGAGGATCTGTCCTCTCTCCTGTGTGGTGTAGTATATAGAGGATCTGTCCTCTCTCCTGTGTGGTGTAGTATATAGAGGATCTCCTCCCCTGTGCGGTGTAGTATATAGAGGATCTGTCCTCTCTCCTGTGTGGTGTAGTATATAGAGGATCTGTCCTCTCTCCTGTGTGGTGTAGTATATAGAGGATCTGTCCTCTCTCCTGTGTGGTGTAGTATATAGAGGATCTGTCCTCTCTCCTGTGTGGTGTAGTATATAGAGGACCTGTCCTCTCTCCTGTGTGGTGTAGTATATAGAGGATCTGTCCTTTCTGTGTGGTGTAGTATATAGAGGATCTGTCCTCTCTCCTGTGTACTGTAGTATATAGAGGATCTGTCCTGGGGGGGTGGGCCCCCTCGTGTGGTGTAGTATATAGAGGATCTGTCCTGTGTGGTGTAGTATATAGAGGATCTGTCCTCTCTCCTGTGTGCTGTAGTATATAGAGGATCTGTCCTCCCTGTGTGGTGTAGTATATAGAGGATCTGTCCTCTCCCCTGTGTGGTGTAGTATATAGGGAGAGGATCTCCCTCTGTCCTGTGTGGTGTAGTATATAGAGGATCTGTCGGCCATTTATAAAGGAGTCTGAGTCGATCCCTTGACAACTCCACAGACCTCCCCATTCTGCAAACCACCTATCATTGTGCCTTGGATTTGGTGGAAATCCAGAAGGCTTTATATAAAGGATATGAAATCCCCTTGGAAGTTTTCACATAGTTGACCCATCATCCATACATTTATTGATGTCAGCACTTTAGCCCGATAGGTGTTGCTTATGATTTAACACCGCGGCTAAAGACAAAACACCCAAACTCTTGTGACAACGCCTGTCAGTCCGGAGGACGGTGGGCTGGTGTAATTCCTGCTATCTGTTTCCGAGATTGTGCAGATAAGTCTGCGGGGTCGCAGGATATCCTGGGGTCTCTTTGTATTAACATTGTCATTATTTTCAGCCTAACCTATAATAGAGCCTCATCTGGTTTGAGTCAGATTGCTGCCTTGGCTTTTTTTTTTTTCCCTCCTTTGGTTGGTTCTTTTCAGACGTGCTGCTCAGAAGTCATTGAAGCTGAAAGGTCTCAAGGAAATGCGAAGCATCCTTGCGCTGATGATCTACAGTGGTGTGATTGTGCGGCAGTACGTATGGCTCGTGGGCTGACCACATGAAAGCGCACATTTACAGACCAGATGAGCTTAACTTACAAAGTATGCCAGAGCTTCAAAAGCTCGTAGACGACCAGTCCCGTGCAAAATAGAAACCTTGTCTTTCTTCTCTTTATTAACAACACTCTGTCTCCGCTGATAATACGGCAGGATCTCGTTTGAACCTGGAACGGTTTCCTCCTCGCCGCCCTACTAATCGTAGACATGGAGGTTGTCTGCGAAGGTAAAGTGCTCCGTCTGGCTGATCTTCAGAGGTGAAGATTGTGGTGTAATCGTATAGGTCGGGCGTTTACAGACCATGTATACAGAGCTGATAGTGCTAGTATATGAGAAGAGTAGTGAACACACAAGATTGGAAAAATAAAGGGGTTTTTCAGGAACAATATTGAGGTCCTATCCTAAATATAGGTCATTACCATCAGATCTTGGGGGATTTGACACCGGGGACCTCATTGATACACAGTGAATGGAGCAGGAAGCAGACAGTGCTGTTCTCTGTGTTGTGGCTGAACTGAGTCACTGCAGCTTAGCTCCTATTCAAATAAATGAAAGTTGATCTGCAGTACCGGGTCTGGCCACTACATGGAGAATAGAGCTGCATTATCTGAGTATCAGCTGCTGAGGACAGATGATCGATAGGGATCCCGGGTGTCAGGCCCTCACCAATCTGATAGTGATGACTTCATTTTTAGAATAGGCCATCAGTATTTTTAGGCCAGAAAACCCCTTTAAAATCTATCATAGAAAATGTGGTCTAGATGGGGGTGGACTTCTTTTTTCGAGAGCTTTCACTGTGTATACAAGTCCTCCAACCCAAGAAAGCTGCACAACTGGGTTACACAGCCATTACCATATTCTTGGCCATGCTCATATAAATAATGATATGTAAATTTATTAAAAATTAGGTTTAGAGGGATTTTTTTGATAACTTCAGTTGAGGATTGACAGGGGTCTGACACTGGATTCCCCACCGATCAGCTGTTTGACGTCATGTGCGTCGTTCACTAGTCCTGTTTGCAGCTCAGTCCCATTCAAGAAAATCGGGTTGAGCTGCAATACCAAGTACAATGTACGGCGCTTTGTTTAGTTTTCAGTGAAGAGGTCGCAGCGATTGTCTAAATGCTGTAGTCTCTGTAGGACATCGTGGCTGGGTTTCTAACAAGTCCCGGACCAAAGAAAGTCCCTGCATTCATGGCCGTAACCATTGACAACCGATCACGACAACAGAGGTCACCACTAAGATGGTTAGAGAAAAATCTATAAAACTGCAAAATTTTGAATTGTTTCTATTTGCAACAATGTTTCAATTTTAATTGTCTCTAAATCTGATTATGTTCATAGGAAAGCCCCTTTAAGGACAGCGATGCCAAATTTTCTTCTTTTTTTATTATTATTATTACATTAATTTATAAAGAAATAATTTCATGTAAATTAAGGTCACGGGATTATTTTTTTCCTCTTGGTAAATATGACTTCTATAGTCTCGCATTAAAGTAACTGTATTTAAGATGACCTTAAGGTTTTTCTGCATTTTGCACAATTGTGAACATAAAGCTGTTGGTCTCCTGGAAGGAAATGCTGATACAGAAGCTGTCAGGAGTTATCATTCTCTCCCGTATTTTTCCTCACATTACTTCAGGTCCTTTCTTTGCAGATAAGCCCTGTGGCTTCATAAACCTCACCTTGTTCCAATTGCTTAAATAGTGGCCGGAGGGGAAAAATTAATGTTGATGTCAAACACAATAACAAGTGACATACAGTTCTGCCTTGCATTGCATTAGGGTAAACTTAACTTTCCTTGTCCTTAGCGCTAGGTGTTAAATGGAAGTGTTTAATAGTCTCCGAGCCCCACAGATCATCTATTAACAATAGAAATCTTCCATTTGTGGCCTTTGTTGTATGACAAAGCTGCTTCTAAATGATGCACGATGGTCATGGAGGATTAGGATCTATTATTTATATACAGTTAGCATGTTCTGCAACATTCTGCACATAGGATATTAATTCACATCGACCCCAGAAGCTTGCAATCAGATTGTTCATGTGGACCCCAATATTAGGGGGGCTTCTAGCATTGGGGACTTTGGCTGGAATCCAACCATAGTAACATCTGCATGGACTTTGTATCCTCCCAGTGCTTACATGGGCTACCCGCAGGTCCTCTGGTTTCCATCCACACCTCTTTGACATAATGTAGTTTTCCAGGAGTTAAACTGATTTTCCCAGGAATATAACTATGCTTAAAGGGGTTGTCCAGGAATTGGATCAACCCCGTGGAGGATGGAGGAGGTGTAACATAAAAAAAGCGTACTCACCTGTCCCTGGCTCTCTGTTGTCTGCTGCTGGCGTCTGTTTCGTCTTATGCCATGTCTTCCTTGCCTGGAGTCCTGCATCCCATGTGACCGCTGAGACCAATCAGTGACCTTAATGATTGCTTGTGAGGGATCGGTGATGTCATTCACATATATGTCACCAGTACCTTAGCAGCAACTGCTGAGGCCACAGATTGGTGTCAGTGGTCACACAAGACTTCCAGCGCCCCAGCCAGCCCCAGCTTCGGTCCTACTCGGCTTTCTTGTGCTCACCAGCTGTGACTTCCCATGTCCTTTCTGTTGAGGCCGCTGATTGGTCACATGATCGCTTAGGCCAACCAGCAGCTTCAGAGGAAGGGACATGGAACAACATAGCTGCAGGGCTGGACCACACTGGGAGACATTGGAGCACCGAGACAGGTGAGTGTGATTTTTTTTTTTTTTTTTTACTTTCCCCGGCCTAATTAAAAAAATAAAATTTTAGCCTGGACAACCCTTTAAAGGAGCTATCCTCAGGATAAGTCATTACTATCTGTTCGGGGTGGGGGTTTAATCCTAGGGACACCCATAGGTCAGCTGCTTGAAGCTCTGGTGAGTTCCGCTTCTTCACTGACCAGTGATATCATATTTGTCACATCGCCTGTTTGCAACTCCGTTCTATTCAAGTAGATAGGGCAGAGCTGTAATACCAAGCCCAGCCACTGCACAAAGTATGGCGCAGTCCTTGGTATTCACCTGAAAGCAGTATGGGACCCTCACTCATCTGATACTGTCCCGCTATTGAAGGTTGTGCAAAAAAAAAAAAAAAAAGAAAAGCTTTAAGTAGCATAACATACAAAAAAAAAAATCACTTCACCTCTCCATTCCCCTGGTGATCCAGCGCAGTCCCCCCAGTGTATATGATATGTGACCACTGAAGCCAATCCTGGCATCAGGGCTCTCATCATTGAGCCAGTAATGGGGCTCATGACCACCCCATACATCGATTAGCTCCAGCGCTACATGGAAACAGAGAGAGTTGGAGGATTGTCAGAGAAGCAGCGTTGTATCGCCAGGAGAACAGAGACCTGAGTAATGATTCTTTCTTATTTTATCCTACTTGTTGCTTGTTTCACAATTTGCACAACCCCTTTAATGGTGGATCAGCACCTTTAAGTAACATATTCATTGTATAGATTATTAATTACTATTTACATCCTGTTAAAAAATGATCCAAGGAAAGAGTTATAACATTTACTTTCCCAGTATGGCGCCACCTGGAGTTCAAAGTGTATGGCGGTGTGCACGTCCACCTACTAAGCTGAATGCTGGTGGACGCACATGCTCAGTCTCTCTCCCCACAGCCGGTTCTCTGCCTAGAGATCCTCTGTTCACTGCAAGGAAGCCAATAGGAATACCTTTTTTGCCTATTTGATTTGAGCCTCTGCAGTAACATGGCAGCATAGCTAAGGAGACTCCTATGTCAGGGGAGTAAGTAGGAATTCTATTACTGCCAGAGGGGGAAGGAGACTGATTCTGATTCTGTTCAGAGCTTCTCCCTAGCACATCTGGAAGGAAGCAGAAAATAATGAAAAAATTACTTTTTGGCTTTTTATGCAAATTATGATAAAAACAACTACTATTTGATTTCCACTATTTTTATAACTTATATTTTAGGCCTTTGATACGTTCATGTCCAATGTCTCAATTTCAGGGTCCTTTTCACCAGCGCGGTGCTTAACCTGGCTGAACTCGTTGCTCTCCGACCCGACCTCGGGAAACTGAGAAAAGTTTTGTATTTCCATGAAAACCAGTTGGTTTATCCTGTGCGAAAAAATCAAGACCGAGATTTCCAGTACGGTTACAACCAAATCCTCTCATGGTAAGTACGTTATCTACTGTATGTCTCATAGGAACTTAAAGGGAATGTGTCACCACAAAATGAACTATTTTTGTAAACCAAATTTTTATGTTAAACTTATATATATATATATTTTTTTAAATTTCTATGCCACTACATTTGAAAAAGGTCCTATATCCATCAATTTTCACTCTGGCTACCAAGCCTAATAGTAGACGGATACTTTCCAATTCTGCAGGAGTTTTCTTTGCCACAGTCACCTCATTTTCATTGCAGATGGGTTTACAATAGAAGATAACACCTCTCTATACCACTGAGCCATCATTGCAACCACTACTGACAATAGATGATGTCACAACTTATCTCCACCCCCTGCTTGCACACTGAATGCCTAGAAATCTCTCCCATAGACCTCAGTGAGTTCAGTCTATTGCTGCTTATGGCCACGGGACTACTGTAAAGCAGATTACTGTTAATGCTGTTAACAGAGCAGAGGAAAAGCTCAGGCAAGATGGCCGCCTCATAATCATGTGTAGAAAATGCAATAAAAAATCTACAGTATCTGACTGCCCCCTTCCCCCCTCAGTATATAACCCCACTTTTTGCCCCCCACAATAAATGACCCCCTTTTCTTGGTCCCCAACAGTATATGACCCCTTTGTTATGCTGCCCCGCTAAGTATATGACTGGGTGGCGGTATTCTTTTTTTAATCAGCCACTACTTATTGTATTATTGCAATAAGTAGCAGCTGACACTTTTTACTCAACTGTCAAGGCTCCTGTACAGGCCGCCTCCAGGGTGCGCTGTAGCTGATGTTGAAGAATGCCAGGATGCTGGACGTAGCGTCCTGGTGTCCTTCAGCATCGTGACGTAAGTGCAGCGCCGCCTACATAGAGGGGGTAGTGGAGCTGACCTGCACAGGAACGTGGACAGGTGAGTAAAAAGTCTAGCATTGCAATAATACAATAAGTAGCGCCCTATTAGAAAAATAATGCCGCGTTTATTCCAAGAAGCACCACCTGAGGCCATCACCTCAGGTTGCCTCATTGAATGTGCACATGGATGACATCAGTGTGCCGATCGTGCCTCCATGGACCTATTTACCTGATCTAGGTGTAGGACCTATCTTGAGTTTTTCTCCTGACTCACTGCTGCATACACAGGCCCGTGATAATACAGGTGTGTGTATGGGGCCATAGAGACGAATGGAAAACACTGCTAGCACGCTGGAAAAGCACACGGTCGTATACGTGGAGCCTTAAGGTGTGTTCACATGTTGCAGCCTTGTCATCTTTTTGAGATTTGTCTTTGCAAAACAGCAGTTCGACCCAAACCCTATAAGCCCAGTTGCACATCCCGTGTGTTTCTGCACAGGTAGAAAACCATAGGCGGTTATCCAGTACGATGATAAGTACAATCCCGGACCCTTCGTGGCTATAAACCTGTGCATGCCATTATAGGAGTAGATAAAAAATGCTAATTGTATACAGGAGGAAAACATTAATGTATTGACTTTTATGTAAATGTCATGTCTGCTGCAGAGAAAACTTGCAACCCTCTCCTAACCTTTCATATTTAAAGGCATTATAACCTCAGAGCTGCTCTCCGCTTAATTATTCCTGCAGGGAAATGCATATGCTACACTTAGGATGAGATTTTTTTTTCCCTCTGTAGATTCTGTGCGCACTACCACGGCTGCCTCTGCCTCCCCTTTGCTTCTTTTTGCCATTTACCAGTTGTTCCAGTTGAAAGCAGCGATGACCCCCGCGCCGTCATAATGTTCAGTGATTAAAACTCTGCTAATGTGCAAGGCTGGGTGTGCAGGTTGAAGCCTGTAGGGAAAAGCCTCTAGGAATAGCACATGCACTGACAATGCCGTGTGAACCTGGCCTAAGGATTGCATTAGTTTGTATGAAACAACTTTTTTGCTAATGACTAGTACAGGTGAATGTAAGAAACATTGTAATATATCTTATTAACCACTTGTAGATCGCCCATTGACTGTATACGCGCAGGTGTTTCATTCTTAATTCTGCAAGGATGTACCTGTATGTCCTTGCAGGGTTAAAGGGGTTGTGCCACTATGGACACTTATCCCCTATCCACAGGAAAGGGGATAAGTGTCTAATTGCAGGGGGGGCGCGATCACTGGGTCCTCCAGTGATCAGGAGGACTAGGGACTGAAAGTCCACCTAAGGCCTCCTTGTGTATGGAGCACCAGTGGTCTTGTGTGACCGGGGCTGCAGAGATTACAGTCCCAGCAGCCCCATAGTAGTGAATTGCACTAGCACTCCATTCACAAGGAGGCCTTAGGGGGACTTTCGGTTCCCTGTTCTCCTGATCCCTGGGGCACCTGGTGATCCGGCTTCCAGCGATCGGACTCTGTCCATAGTGGTATGACATCATCCAGCTACAAGGAACCGGCTGCTACAACAGTAGGATCTCTGATTGAGAACACGGGGATGATTTATTACCCTCCCCGCCTTTCCGATCACTGGGGGACGGGAACTGTATGAGCTACTGGGTCCTAGAGGATGCGGATCAATTCTGCAGTATAGAAGGCTGCACCGCCCTCCTGTAACTGGGGCTGAGGTATCCGAATCAGTTACAGGAGAAATCAGCAAAAAAAAATGTTACAATGTATAAAAAATAAATACACACGTGGACAAAATTGTTGGTACCCCTCATTTAATGAAAGAAAAACCCACAATGGTCACAGAAATAACTTGAATCTGACAGAAGTAATTTTCCAAGCTACATGTTGACAAGCCACAAAGCTTCTGGGAGAATGTCCTATGGACAGATGAGACAAAAATTGAAATTTTTGGCAAGGCACATCAGCTCTATGTTCACAGGCGGAAAAATGAAGCTTCTCTTAAAAAGAACACTGTCCCTACTGTGAAACATGGAGGAGGCTCTGTTATGTTCTGGGGCTGCTTTGCTGCATCTGGCACAGGGTGTCTTGAATCTGTGCAGGGTACAATGAAATCTCAAGACTATCAAGGGATTCTAGAGAGAAATGTGCTGCCCAGTGTCAGAAAGCTTGGTCTCAGTCGCAGGTCATGGGTCTTGCAACAGGATAATGACCCAAAACACACAGCTAAAAACACCCAAGAATGGCTAAGAGGAAAACATTGGACTATTCTGAAGTGGCCTTCTATGAGCCCTGACCTAAATCCTATTGAGCATCTTTGGAAGGAGCTGAAACATGCCGTCTGGAAAAGGCACCCTTCACACCCGAGACAACTGGAGCAGTTTGCTCATGAGGAGCGGCCAAAATACCTGCTGAGAGGTGCAGAAGTCTCATTGACAGTTACAGGAATCGTTTGATTGCAGGGATTGCCTCAAAAGGTTGTGCAACACAATATTAAGTTAAGGGAACCATCATTTCTGTCCAGGCCTGTTTCATGAGTTTTCTTTTTTTAAAAATTCTGTTGGAGCCTGGTTGGAAAGCAATGTCTGACTTTCATTTGTTCATTTTCATAGAATTTTTATATACAAAAATACAAAGACAAAATAAATAAAGTGAAAATAATAACGCCATTAGCATGCCCATATCACTGGTTCTAGCCCCACTCCTGGGGACACAACAAAATGTGTCACTGACATAAAAATTATGGTAACGGAGAGCAAACTATTTTTCAACATAGTTTTAGCAGCACTATGTAAAAAATGTGAAAAACAGACAAAACAACAGAAAATAAACCTAAAGAATTTGCAACCCGGTCTGCACTGGCAAGGCCGAAAGTGAATCAGGTCAGGTGACCCCTGCGGCCAATAAGTGGCCTCTCTGGTCACATGTAGGGTATCCGTGACATCACCGATATCTAACATGGCCAGTGATTGGTCACAGGGGTCACCTTTGCTGGTTCACTTACACATTATGTAACAGAGTTCACGGCATGAGGGTAGGTGAGTTTTTTATTTTTATTTTAGCCCACACCGCTCTCCCCCTTAAAAATTCCTAACCCCCAGATTTCCCCATAGTCATTCAATAGGGCCAATCCTTATTGTCAAGCCACTTATTTCCTTGCTAGATTCATTCAAAAGGGGCACCAAAAAATGTGTTGAAATGCTGTTGTGTGAACATACTCCAATGATCTGAGGGTCAGTGCTCATCCATATAGGGTTAGTACATGATATGTGCCCCTATAAACCTTACACCAGACCTTACAGTCTACATTCCGCACACAACATTTTTCATTTTCCAAGTTTACCCCGAATTCTTCTTCATCGATGCGGGGTCCCTGCATAGTGTCTACCATCGGATGTACAGTAGCGAGAATCCAGTCGCTTCAGTGGGTGGAAAAAGCGAAAATTAGAGGTCAGCTTCCTTTATCTTGTATAATGGAGTGTGAGGAGCCTCTTTGATAAATTTCAGAGGATAAGACGTCTCTCTTGCTCCATTATAGCCAATGAAGCATATCTGCATCAGTTTAACCGTTATAGCTTCACATGGAGTTAAATAATGTTCTAGACCTTTAACAGGAGCGCTGCGCCATTTTCACGAGCGGCTAAGCCATCACTCAGCGATGTATCTTAATGTACGCGAGTTGGAAGTAAAAAATGATGGCGTGCACATGTCACAAACCCTGTTGTCTGTGCATTGGTCGCTATGCCTATTGTCTTGTTTAACCTTCAGTGACTGGCGTAACATTGTGCCTATTATAATAGGACAGAATTAGCCTATCTGATACTGGGAAAGTGGGATGGCAAGCAAACTTGCTAATGGTGGATTAGTAACTAGCCTCTACAGGATCCTGAATGGCAAGTCTGCCTAGCAATTTTTGCAAATTTTGTTTATTAAGAAAAGCAACAAGGCCTCAGCAATGGAGGCAGCGAATCACAAGGGGGAAAACAGGTTTTAATTCAGGTGACACTAACCTATCTATCTGCAGGGCTGGGGTGATATGCTGGTTCTGGTGACACTAACCTATCTATCTGCAGGGCTGAGTTGATATGCTGATTTCTGGTGACACTAACCTATCTATCTGCAGGGCTGGGGTGATATGCTGGTTCTGGTGACACTAACCTATCTATCTGCAGGGCTGGGGTGATATGCTGGTTTCTGGTGACACTAACCTATCTATCTGCAGGGTTGGGGTGATATTCTGGTTATGGTGACACTAACCTATCTATCTGCAGGGCTGGGGTCATATGCTGGTTCTGGTGACACTAACCTATCTATCTGCATGGCTGGAGTGATATGCTGGGTCTGGTGACACTAACCTATCTATCTGTAGGGCTGGGGTGATATACTGGTTCTGGTGACACTAACCTATCTATCTGCAGGGCTGGTGTGATATGCTGGGTCTGGTGACACTAACCTATCTATCTGCAGGGCTGGGGTGATATTCTGGTTATGGTGACACTAACCTATCTATCTGCAGGGCTGGGGTGATATGCTGGTGTCTGGTGACACTAACCTATCTATCTGCAGGGCTGGGGTGATATGCTGGTTTCTGGTGACACTAACCTATCTATCTGCAGGGATGGGGTGATATGCTGGTTCTGGTGACACTAACCTATCTATCTGCAGGGCTGGGGTGATATGCTGGTTCTGGTGATACTAACCTATCTATCTGAAGGGCTGGGGTGATATGCTGGTTCTGGTGACACTAACCTATCTATCTGCAGGGCTGGGTGATATGCTGTTTCTGGTGACACTAACCTATCTATCTGCAGGGCTGGGGTGATATTCTGGTTATGGTGACACTAACCTATCTATCTGCAGGGCTGGGGTGATATGCTGGTTCTGGTGACACTAACCTATCTATCTGCAGGGCTGGGGTGATATGCTGGGTTCTGGTGACACTAACCTATCTATCTGCAGGGCTGGGGTGATATGCTGGTTCTGGTGACACTAACCTATCTATCTGCAGGGCTGGGGTGATATGCTGGTTCTGGTGACAATAACCTACCTATCTGCAGGACTGGGGTGATATGCTGGTTCTGGTGACACTAACCTATCTATCTGCAGGGCTGGGGTGATATGCTGGTTCTGGTGACACATTAACCTCTTCACTGCTTGAGACCATTCAAAAGTCTCACATTAACGTCTTAACTGCCTGAGACAACCATGAATATTAACATTAACCCTTTCCCTGCCCTAGGTCACAAGAGCTGTTGACACTGATACATTTACTGCCATAGACCAAAGATTAACTCCTTCACTGCCCTAGACCATCAAGATAAAGCTTGATGCTACTTTCCTGGATGCGGATGTGGCGCTGTATAATTATTAGGCTAGCTTCACACGGCGGTATTTTTGCAGTGAAATCGATTGCAAAATGTTTGCCTCCCATTCATTTTAGTAGGAGGCAGACACTTATTTTTCCGCTAGTAGTAAAAGTGAGTATCCTGCTCGATCTTCAGGCGGATTCCATCCCAACCTCCCATGGAAGATTGCAGCACTTTTTTGTCCGGTGATTTCTGACTGATCTGCGACATCCATCACAAATGTGAACATAGCCTCGGCAGCGCCCAGGCTTAGAGGAAACATTGGTGGCTACCGCTCTTTACAGCAGCTCTGCCCTTTGGGTCATACTAAGCTGGGGACTCCACTCCATCATACTCATATGACCTAATAGGTGTCGAAAGAAGCCGATCCTGGAGGCCATCTCCATACAAATTTCCTTTATAGAAACGTACAAAATTTCAAAAACTCTATCGTGATAGCACGTGGACCAATATGGCTGCCGTTAGAGGTCACACAAGAGTTGTCACTCAGCTGTCTTAGACTCCTGTGTGATCTACGACTAAACCATGTGTGCATATGATTTAAACACCTTGACAGAAGTTGATGTTGGCCGCGCTGTGTCGGTGATCTGCAATGCTCCTTGGAATACACAGTGACCTGGGTTCACGAGCGTGTTGTCATACTCATGCAATCTTTAGATGCATCTTGGGCTTTCCTTGGGGATGGGATGAGTGGTCTTACCCTATAAATATTGCATCATAAACGCTTCACGTCTTCCATTCTATATTATTTAGCGCGACAAGCACCCGACAGTGCAAGAGCTGAAAAGAGCCTCAGCCTTTGTAGTAATGACCTCCGTACACGTCTATTGTTCTGCTTTCATGGCAGATAAAAATGTCAAAATTTACACCTTTTTTTATAGTATAAATGGAGGCTCCGCTGGAGACTGCGGGAAGCATCTCAGACTTTTGGTACCTTGTTCTGGTTCATAGATGGTGCCGGTATAAGGGATCCATCTCTACCATGTCTATATGATGTAATAGGGCCTATGGACTGGGGTTATCTTTTAGAAACAACCCCTTTAATGTTTAAAGGGATTTTCTGGGTCTTAAAAGGGTGTTCCATTACTTTTTGATTATTGACCTATCCTTAGTCCAACATGTGAGACTCCCGTGGATCACCTGGATGAAGCGTAGGTGGTCCCTGAGCGACACTTCTGCTTCATGGGTCACGTGACATCACGTTCATCGGTCACAGGGTCTTTTTGCAGCTCAGTCCCATTCAAGTGAATGGAAATGCTGCAGTCTCTTGAAACAGCTAATTGGCTAGGGTCCTGGGTTTGGGATAGTCATTGATTAAAGGGGTTATATGTTTTCTTATGTTGGTGGACTATCCTTAGCATCATCCATTAATATTAGATCGGCTGGGGTCCAACTCCTGAGACCCCTGCGGGTCCTCTGCTCCAGGACAGCGCGGCTTCTGGTAATGTTTACATTACTGGGATCCTGCAGATGATATTAGAAAGTGGATAACTCCTTTAATAAGTCCCCGAAAATCCCTTTAAATATTGATGACCCATCCAACACCCAGAAACACCACCGATCATATGTTCAAAGCCTCATCAGCATTCAATTGAGCTTCACAGTTCAGTGATGTCATGTTCAACAGACTAATGGCCTTTTTGCAGCTCAGTCCCATTCGAGTGATTGGGATAAGCCGCAGTACACAATACAGCCACTATACATTGTTCCGCACTTTGCTTGGTATTGAGAAGGTCTTAACCTCCCACCGATATCATGAGGACAGGTTATCATTATTACAATTGTGGAAATAATAATTTGGGATATGGACAATTAATAATTCTAAACAGCTGAAAATGACATCTACTAAGTGTATATAGAATGACCCAATCTGTATATTTTCTCTTCCAGTTTAGTGGCGGACATTGTGGTGTTTAACTCTGCCTTTAACATGGAGTCTTTCCTGACGTCTATCAGCAAGTTCCTGAAGTTGATGCCAGATCACCGGCCTAAGAATCTCGATCAGCTCATCAGGTCTAAGTGCCGGGTCATTCATTTTCCCATCAGATTTCCTGACGTCAGCCGGTAGGTAACCGCTCACCTGTTGTGTCTATTGGATTCTTACAACCTGCATGCTCGGATCTGTAGCTCTACAAGGAGCCACCACAATCTCCTCTTTACAAACCCCTTTAAAAGAGTTGCGGGAACTGAACTGAACTGCATGTCAGGAAAAAAATTGAAGCTGCAGTTAATGGCAGAAACAGATGGATAGTCCCGTACAGTGGTGGTTTATCAGCACATGGACCTGTAGCTGTTCACACTGCTAAAGTGCAGCAGATACAGTGCTCTAGTAAAGTGGTTCTCAATCTGAAGTATGTGCACCCCAGGGGTACGTCCCACAGTCCCCTTGGATACATGCTGTGGCTGAAAACCACTGCCCCCGGCCTTAGTTTAGAAGCATAATGAGTGATTCCATCAGTACTGAAGGAGGCGTCATTGCAGTTACTGGCACCCCGGGGAGTGAGTGGTGAGCTGCATTCATTACTCACCACTCTGCTTCCTATTTCCTCTCTGCTCCTGGGGCCGAGTGCTGACGTCACAGCAGGTCCTGGAAGCATGGTGGGGGCTAGAGAGAAAATTCCAACTGTGCTGGAATCATTGACACGGCACCCATTAACAAATGCTAAGAACTAGAATTGGTGGGAGTTGTGAAAGGTTCTCTTTAAACATCACTGGGTGTGTGGGCCATTATAAAACATGTGAGGGCCACTGTTTTATATGTGAGGGCCAATATATTACATGTGGAGCACTGAAGGAGTCATTTTATTGAATGTGAGAGCCATTATACTACATATGGGAATGCTGAGGGGGCCATTATACTACATGTCGGGGGGCTGAGGGAGCCTAATACTACTTGTGGGGACACTGACAGGGCCATTATACTACATGTGAGAGGGCCTTTATACTACATGTGGGAACACTGATACGGCCATTATACATTATGTGGGGACACTGACAGGGCAATTTTACTATATGTGAAAGGGCCATTATACTACATGTGGGATCACTGATAGGGCTATTATACTACATGAAGGGACTCTGATAGGGCCATTATACTACATATGTGGAGGGCACTGAGGATGCCATTATATTATATGATGGGGCACTGTGGGGTCCATTATACTACATATGGGGGCACTGAAGGTGCCAATACATAACTGTTGATGGAGGTTCCAAACAAAGCCTTATTTTGTTAACTTTTACAAGTGACTTTGGGGATCCTCGATTGGGTCTTTTTCTGTCTAGAGGGGAACTTCGCTTGAGAAGGTTGAGCACCGCCGCTCTAGTACATCTCCCCTACCTATTCACTGCTGTTTTTTTGGATTCTTGGGGGGGGAAATGCTCCTCCGCGCCACCTGTTGCAAATGAAAGTGTTGTCCGATACAAAACACAGGTACAAGGTTTTGCCGAAATTACCGTCTGTTGTAATAACCCCTTGTGAAGGATCCGGGTTTTACCAAGGACCGCGCCTGGCCTACCTAAGATCGCTTCGATTACCTCACACCCACTTTTCGTGAGTGAGGCGGGTCAACAGAGGATAATACGCAAGACGGGCCTTCTAAATTTTATATATTTATTAACCCCTAAATGGGTCGGCACTAGACACTTAACACATACATAGAATACATGCAGCGATTAACAAGCAGATACAAGTGAAAACAGCATAACATGGTAGATAAAATAAAAATAGGGATAAAAGAAAGAAAAGAATATATATTACCATCATCAGCTTGTGCAGGTATCTCTGACTTCCAATGGTTGCCAGGGCCCTTATCTTGTGGACGTCCAGTAGCAGATGACCTTAGCAGGGTAAAATGGCCGAAGACAAACTACTGGAACAAGTAGTTAGTCCATTTCTCTGAGCTCATGTGGTAGGCTCAGAGCACAGTCTTGGGCAAAGCATGTGTTGCTTACATGCAGGGACATCTCTTCCAGATTCACAAAATGGCCTCAAGTTTGGCTCCTTAGGCTGCATGGCAGCCACATGTTGGTCACATGGCTGGCTTCCCCCACAGCTTGCTTCTAGGAAGCGTGCGTCTCCAAATTTCCAGGACAACAGAGCCTGGTTCAGCCTGGGCGGAGCCCTTTTGTCTCCCCTGGTCTCCTCCCTGAGTGAGGTCACCAGGGGGGAGAAGCCCCGCCCCCCTCTCTACATCTCTCAGAATAACTTTTCAGTATAATTCTATGCATGATATTTATAGAGTCTGGCTGGTAGTATAATGGGGTTCCTGGCAAGATCTCCAATACATAGACTCCAAGTTCGACACTCCAGCTCCCTTTGGGTAAGGAGATCAGTGCCCGGACCTTTCCTGGGCGTTGAACTGTGACATGTGTATATTCTGAGCGTGCGCCTTGACCTGACGCATCTGGGTACTTTATCGGATTGACTGTAAGATGTTTCCCAGGCCAGTTATTGTCATAAAACCATAAGCCCTCCGAACTCATAATGGTGCCAGGGTGTCTGGCAACTATATGTGGATCGTTTGCATAAGATATCCTGTCTAAATGAACCCCCGCTGGGTTATTGAGGGTTGCAGTCTTATGCAGATGAAGGCTTTTGACCAAATGGCTGATTGCTTCAGGGACAGGACAATAGTAGTTTGACCACATCCCATTTGTAGTATGTGCAGTATTATAGAACAATATTGATATCATAAGACCATACCTGCACCTAATATCATGACACCCCTGATTTTTTCCCCGTTGCAATCCCTTCTCCTTCCTCTTTAAAATAGTCGTCTATGCCGTGAGTTCATTTCATTTACCAATTGCACGGCTCCCCTGAAACTAGCTGAGTGGAAATGGAGAAGAAAAAGGTTAAGGATTGCTGTGGCCAAACTGTAGATTTCTAAAGCGAGCTCTTAGCCCAGAGTGTTTTTGAGTTATTTTCAAATGGTAATTTGCTTTATCCAAACCAAACGCACATAG
The DNA here is from genome assembly GCA_947044405.1 of Leptodactylus fallax. NCBI lineage: Eukaryota > Metazoa > Chordata > Amphibia > Anura > Leptodactylidae > Leptodactylus > Leptodactylus fallax. The sequence continues at coordinate 2,337,787 of CAMRHE010000028.1, read as the reverse complement.
TGTAAGTAAGTGATTATTTGCATGACTGACAATCATTCCCTGCCTGCAGTCTTTTTAAAATGCATAATTTTGCAGAGATGCAAAATAAAAAACAAAAAAAAAAAATCTCAAGGCTAAAGAACTTAGGTGATTTATTTTGTGCTAAGTCTGACCTCTATTTCTGCTCTATCCTTAACCCATTGTATTCCCGGTGTGCAATAATTACAAAGCCTTAAAAAAAAAAAAAAAAAAAAAAAAAAAGGCCTTGAGCTGTTGACACTTTTCAAGTTTTTACAAATTTTATTTATTTATTTATTTATTTATTTTTAGTAAATTTTGTTAGGTTGATATCCAGCATTTTAGATACTTGATTCCGTCCTCATGGGACTGACTGTGACCATCACAGTAGTCAGTGGGATCCTGGTAAGACCAGTGTGATTTGGTCCTTGTGCTGACACCATAAAGCCCTGTTATGACTAGGCAATGTCCCATCCTGTTAGCAATGTTCACAGTATGAAGAAGTTGTAGTTTTAGGGACGTAACAGGCAACCATGGAGCCCATAGCAAAATTTAGAATAGGGCCCCATTCAGCCTTTTACAGCAAGTTCATAACATGAAAAGCAAATGAGCAAGGATAATGCACACAGTGATGTCACAGTACAGGGATAATACACACAGTGATGTCACAGTACAGGGATAATACACACAGTGATGTCACAGTACAGGGATAATACACAGTGATGTCACAGTACAGGGATAATACACACAGTGATGTCACAGTACAGGGATAATACACACAGTGATGTCACAGTACAGGGATAATACAGTGATGTCACAGTACAGAGATAATACACACAGTGATGTCACAGTACAGAGATAATACACACAGTGATGTCACAGTACAGAGATAATACACACAGTGATGTCACAGTACAGGGATAATACACACAGTGATGTAACAGTACAGGGATAATACACACAGTGATGTCACAGTACAGGGATAATACACACAGTGATGTCACAGTACAGGGATAATACACACGGTGATGTCACAGTACAGAGATAATACACACGGTGATGTCACAGTACAGAGATAATACACACGGTGATGTCACAGTACAGAGATAATACACACGGTGATGTCTCAGTACAGAGATAATACACACGGTGATGTCTCAGTACAGAGATAATACACACGGTGATGTCACAGTACAGGGATAATATACACGGTGATGTCACAGTACAGGGATAATACACACAGTGATGTCACAGTACAGGATAAGGCACACAGTGATGTCACAGTACAGGGATAATACACACAGTGATGTCACACACAACAAAGATCACCATGCATACTGTGACATTATTCCACTGGAAAATAACACACATTATGACATTACAGCTCACATCCGTCATCCTAACTGCGCCTTATTCAGTTATAAGGGAGATGACTTCTGAATTGTTAGATCCTATAAGAGCTGCTGTGTCTGCTATCCTGATACAAGTAGTTACAGATTGAAGACATTTTCATGATAATTGACAGCTCCTTTAAGTGTCTGTGTACCTTTTAATACTGAACTATGGAGAAAAAGAGTTCCAGTGGAATTCCATCTTTCAAGCAAGATGTCTTGAAGATATCCATTGTATTGAGCTTTCTCTATAACTGAACATCTCCTTGAAGGCCATGCAGGATGTCACTTATAAACCTGCAGCTTCTGCTAATGTAGGCTTTTTCCTGCTTAATACCCAATAACCATGTGACTGACACCATATACATAACCACATGTCTTGGGCTGCATTCACACTGCTTTTGCAGCATACGTTGCATATGACCCCTAGCTGACATGAGCTATGTAGCATATGAACATACAGGATCGAGCCATTAGGAGGTATTCGGATTCCCTCCAGTTGCTATCTTAGCACCATCAGCAGAATACAGGTGCTGTTCATGGCAGCCTGTATTCTGTCCGTGTACCTGATGATCTCAAATCTGAATTTTCCTTCTACCGAAGAGATCCAAGAAGTCTCATGCCACCTGTGAACCTCGAGCCGGAGGACTAATGCTGAGGAAAAACATATCTGATAAGGAACATGCCTTAGTTCATATGGCAACAAAAGTTTCTGCGAGTTTACGGCGGTCCGACCGGCGTGCTGCTCGGTATTAATGTCTGTACATTGCTCAGCATCAAACCCTTCATCTGAATCTACTGTACGATAACGCTGCAGACGCGCGGCGGCCAGGCGCAGAATTATTGTCAATATTTAATGGCTGCAGGAAATTGTTCGTGTTACCGATCTGTTATTTTACACTACACCTTTTGCATTTTTTAGAAGCCCGAGAACAATACAACCACAATACAGCACTTGTCTTGGTTTATTCCAGCCCCGGGTAATGGAAAACCCATGTTCACGTAAAAAGTGGCGAATTGGGATTTCTATGTTTTTATTTTTTAACAAATACTATCATGGAGACAACATGCTAAGCGCTCTCCCTGGCAGTCTTATCTCAGATACTAAACCAAATCCTCCTACAAGATGAAGAACTAGGTCGTGTCATCTAAAGGACTGCTAAGATTAGGTGACAACTTCTGCCCAAAGACATTACGGTCCACAAACATGCATTGAGTTGCACTAAGTTTGTAGTTCAGTGCATGTGGGACACATCGGTACTCAAAACATGCCATTAAATTGAATCTGTTGGGCTTCCTATCTGATAGCAGCATAGGATAGAGGAGGAGATGCTGAGTTTAGGAATATATACTTTACTGTGTTTAATTTTATACTTTTATTACCTGCCAGGACTTGTGTGGTTAGCCTGTGAGTCCTGCTTTCTCCGCCCACTTATAGAGAGAGCCTGTGAGTCCTGCTTTCTCCGCCCACTTATAGAGAGAGCCTGTGAGTCCTGCTTTCTCTGCCCACTTATAGAGAGCCTGTGAGTCCTGCTTTCTCCGCCCACTTATAGAGAGAGCCTGTGAGTCCTGCTTTCTCCGCCCACTTATAGAGAGAGCCTGTGAGTCCTGCTTTCTCCGCCCACTTATAGAGAGAGCCTGTGAGTCCTGCTTCCCTTGCCACCCAATGCTGATTGACAAGGCTCCTTGTCTACAGTTTCTTTCTGGTAAATCTCTTAATTGCTGTGTGTAGATGGAGAAGCAGGACTCTCAGGCTTTTTTAATGAGTAGGTGGGGGGAGCAGGACTCACAGGCTTTCTCTATGAGGGGGGGAGCAGGACTCACAGGCTTTCTCTATGAGGGCGGGAGCAGGACTCACAGGCTTTCTCTATGAGTAGGTGGGGGAGAGCAGGACTCACAGGCTTTCTCTATGAGTGGTGGGGGGGCAGGACTCACAGGCTTTCTCTATGAGTGGTGGGGGGCAGGACTCACAGGCTCTCTCTATGAGTGTGGGGGGGGGGCAGGACTCACAGGCTTTCTCTATGAGTGTGGGGGGGGGGCAGGACTCGCAGGCTTTCTCTATGAGTGGTGGAGGAAGCAGGACTCACAGGCTTTCTCTATGAGTAGGTGGGGGGGGGAACAGGACTCACAGGCTTTCCCTATGAGTTCGGGGGGAGCAGGACTTACAGGCTTTCTCTGTGAGTAGGTGGGGGAAACAGGACTCACAGGCTTACTCTATGAGTTCGGGGGGAGCAGGACTCACAGGCTTTCTCTATGAGTGTGGGGGGGGAGGCAGGACTCGCAGGCTTTCTCTATGAGTGGTGGGGGGGCAGGACTCACAGGCTTTCTCTATGAGTGCTGGGGGGGCAGGACTCACAGGCTCTCTCTATGAGTGCGGGGGGGGCAGGACTCACAGGCTTTCTCTATGAGTGGTGGGGGGGCAGGACTCACAGGCTTTCTCTATGAGTGTGGGGGGGAGCAGGACTCACAGGCTTTCTCTATGAGTGTGGGGGGGGCAGGACTCACAGGCTTTCTCTATGAGTGTGGGGGGGCAGGACTCACAGGCTTTCTCTATGAGTGTGGGGGGGAGCAGGACTCGCAGGCTTTCTCTATGAGTGGTGGGGGGGCAGGACTCACAGGCTTTCTCTATGAGTGCGGGGGGGGGCAGGACTCACAAGTGATCATTTTAACATCGTTTTAACGAACAAATAATAGAAGACAATATGTCCCAGATCTCAGCATCTCCTTCGCTGTCACTTGCTTCCCTCAGATAGAAGACCTGGCAGTGACACTTTAAAGGGGTTTGTGAGGAGATTACATTTTGTACAGTGCACTCTCTGCACTATATATACATTCTTACTCTATTGTAGCAGGTCTGCTGGAGCCCTGAATATTAGCTTTATTAGTCTTGTTCTTCTGACTCCTCTGCATCTCTTGGTCACATGACAAACTCTGCTTTACTCTGTGTAAAAGCAACAGGGGTAGAGCAGAGTCAGTGATGGGACAGAGAGATACTGAAGCATGCAGAGACTTTTGGCACCCCCGTGCACTCTGGAAAGCTAATACTCAGGATGCCGGGGGACTCTTAAATATTAGTAAGAATGTTTATTATTTAGGGAATGTGCTGTAAAAAATGTAATCTCTGCACATAATCCCTTTAAAAAGTGGTCCTAAACTGAACAGTAGTAGAAGTAGTATAGTGCTGAGGGAGGCCACTTTTTTCATTTAAGAATTTTGTTTTTAGAGGTGATCAGTACCCAAATAAACATTCCTGGGAGTTTACAGGAATTATCTAGACTTGTTTCCACAATAATCGGTAAATGTGAATTTATCACCACGATAAACCAGTCATTTTCAGGTGCACGGTCTCTATCCTGGTCTGTATTGTTCTGCATAGAGACGCAGGGGACACGGCTGCCCATCTGATGCTAATGTACACCGAGAACAGAAGGCTGGAACGATGTGATACGCTTTAGTGTGTTGAACATATGAGATGTGTATTATGTGATTGATCTACACATGTCCTGCCCATATCCTGTCCCAAAACCCACAACACTCACTGGCTTCAGTCTGACTTACACATGCTAGAGTCACATGAGGACGTACATGAAAAAAAAAAAAAAAAATGTGCAAGCCAGGTGATAGACCAATGCACAGATTCCCCCTTATTCTGTGGTCCTGGCAATTCTGCCTGCTGACAAGTTACAAGCAACGTACTATAAATCTCTCACCCAATAGAAAATCAATGGCGATTATTCTGTCGCTCTAGATCTAAAGTATAAGCCTAGCTTCACACAACCTTATTTGACCTCCTTGCTATTTAAACAATATTGTGTCCGATGGAATATCCAATATTGGATCCAATGGGAAAATATATGGTATATACAGCAATCAGCCATAACATTAAAACCTAATATTGTGAAGGTCACTCTCACGTTTCCAGATCTTCTCTGACCCATCAATGAATGAACTCCACTAGACCAATGATGGCGTCCAGTAGTATGTTTTTACCCGAAACTTATCCTACAGTAGGTCTGTGGGGTCGAACCAGACTGGCTTCTCTATCCTTCCTTGGGATTTGCGTCCTGGAGATGTTTGGATTTAGTCATCTAGCCATTACAACTTGGATCTGCATTCTCTCTATACAGGCATGTCCTTATCCAAAAGTGGCCTCATGTTTTAGTGCTTGTTTTTGGTTCCCATAATCTTAAGTGTCCCATAATCTTTTAACAAGCCTTGTATAAATCAACGGTAATGTGTACATGGACTATAACACTGTATTTGGGAATTATATGCCTTATATGTTGTCATTTTTAGCCGTTTTTTCCTCTCCCTTAGCTTGTGGTTCTCCCTGAGCTGGTGGGTGACTAGCTGCCATATACTCTGCACAGTATCCAGAGGAAAATTTGCTCTATAATTCTCTTTGACCCTGATACAGCCCCAGGATCATGCAGGATATATACAATGCTGGGCAAGTTTTAAGCAGTTATGGACAAAATTAAATGCTCCCAGGTAAGAATTCTTTCAGAAATAGAAGGGTTAATAGTTTATTTATGTTAATGAACAAAATTAAGTGAGTGAAGAAAAGAGAAATGTAAATTCCATCAATATTTGGTGTGACCTTTGCCCTTTGCCTTCCATCAGTTCTTCTCGGTACTTGCAGACAGTTTTTGGCAGAACTGGGCAGGGAGGTTATTCCTGCCGCCATCTTGGAGAACTAAGCACAGATCTTCTGTGGATGTTGGCTTGCTCCAATCCTTCTGTCTCTTCATGTCATCCCAGACAGACTGGATGATGACGAGATCAGGGCTATATCTGTGGGGGCCGGATCATCACTTCCAGGACTCCTCCTCCAAAGGGGAAAGGTCACACCAAATACTGATGGGATTTACATTTCTCTTTTCTTCATTAATTAACAAAAATCAAGTATTATTTCTTCTATTTCTGAAAGCATTCTTAGTTTGCAGCATTTTTCCCACACATGCTTAAAACTTTTGCACAGCACTGTATAGTACTATACTATATAGTACTAAATCTCCTATGTAGCTTCAGCATCATTCTAAGCCTGTGTTTCTGCTCTGGTCTCTCTCTCTCTCTCTCTCTCTCTCTCTCTCCCCCCCCCCCTCCATAGACTTCTCTAGTCATGTGTAATCTGAGTCATGTGACCTGCAATATGTTTTGAGAAGGCTATAGCAGAGATTTTGAGTGAAAGTCAGTTTAGCAGAGGGGTAGCAGAGAAACAGTGCGATAAGAGGAGAAAGGAGTATTTTTCTCTGCTAAATATACTACATATATTATAGTTTTTTATAATCAGCTGTACCATTAATTTATGTAAAGTTTGTGAAAAGTTAGTGACCATTTAAAGGATTTTTTCTGGAACTGAGCTATTGATGACCTATCAGTATCTAATCAATGGGGTCTGATACCCGAGACCCCCACAGATTAGCTATTTGAAGAGACAGCAAACCACCACGGATGAAGTATTAATGGTCTATCTCAAGAATAGTTCATCATTATTTCAGTCCCGGAAAACCCCTTTAAGTGTTTTTACCCATTTCCTTGCTCATGCTTTGGAGTATCTAGCCTACACTAGCCGAAAGCCTTACCTACTGAGTCCCTTCAGCTGCCTGTACAGGTACAGCTGGACTGTCTTAGCATATAGCACATTGAAAGGGATGGCCCATTAGGACAACCCATGTATATATGTCCAGTTTGTCACCTGTTACAGTTCCTATAGCCCCTGTTATAGTCTACTTGCTGCATTATTATTTCTCTCAAATCTGCCAAGACTGCCCTCCGAGGCACTAAATGGAACCTCTGAAGTCCGGTGTGAACAGAGCTTTAAACTGTTCCCCTGGGGTTTCAGCTGCTGACTTGTGTTGATCAGCTGATCACCATTGAATCTTCATTTATAAAGGGTCACCGAAGACCTTTAATGAGGACCTGTCACCAGGTCTGAAAAGCCCAATGACACCCATCATATGATCGGCGCTGTCACCCTATACATTTTGGTGCTTTGTTTATCCAAATCAGTTCAGGTGTTCCAAAGATATAAGCCCTGTTAGTGTTGATACAAATTAGAGTCTGCTAGCCAAGTGGGTGGAAACACTGTAGTTTCTCTGGGGGTGGGGTCTCTGTGCTGTATGTCCTGCAGTGTTCCCGCCCACTTGGCTAGCAGACCCCAATTATGTCAACACTAACAGGGCTTATATCTTTGGAATGACTGAACAGAGTTGGACAAATAAAACACCAAAATACTCAGGGTGACAGCACCGATTAGATCATGGATGTCACTGGGCTTTTCAGATCTCTGCTAAGTCCACTCAGTAATATTTTTTAATGCGAATGAATCCCATAAATAACACTTTCTGTTCCCCATCTATAGCTGAGAAATTGATTTACGACCCTGTTTCCTTTTCTAGTAACCTGAGGTTTCGTTACTCACTGTAGTTAGCAAGAAGTGGGACAGACTGTGTGGGTTAACACTTGACTGCAGAATCAGACTACACACAGAGTTTGTTGTCTGTAACCATGGCGACCCTTGGCTCAGCCTAGGTGCTTCATACACAGAACGGTAGTGGTGCAAAGTTGCTACATTTTTTTTTTAGCTCTATCGGGACATTAAAAAAAACTTTGCAAAAGCGAACCTACCCTATAACGTAAGATCCCTGTTTTTTTGTGCGCATAACATTATTGTAGTGTGAGAACCATGTCTTCTATTTAACAGGTCAGGAAAAATATTCCTAGAAGTTAGGAAACCAGCTTTTTTCCCTAAAATTCTCACAAATGGGGATGAAACAAACACTTCCTTGGGAACATTCCAGCATTCTACTTCTCATAGATCTTGGGGCTTTTTTTCTGGTCTCTGTAGCATAGTAATGTGATAGAAATGTAAGGATCCCACCGTAAATGCTGAAGTTATACTACAAGATCCACATTGCTGGGAATTAAGCCTGGGCTCCTCGCCCAAGTGAACGTGGAATAACTGGGAACTACATATAAACAGAAACGTTATATACCTTGGAAACTAAACTCTTTACTGCAATGTATACACTGCAGCGTGTTTCATAAAAATATATTATACATTTATGGCCGTTGCCATTTACTTCTAAAATAAACACAATTTGTGTAGTCATTTTATTCCGATACTGAGCTAATTTATTGAAATACTTATATTTAATGACCCAGCGGTCGGTAGCTTGACCCCTTTCCGTGATTAAATTGACCATAGGCGACGGGAGGGGGGATTTAAAAAAAAAAAAAAATTTTGGAAACTTTTATTAAGTTCTATTTTTGTTTTAATTGTTTTGACGTCGCCCAGCATTTGATGAATATATCGAGTTCTGCTCATGTTGCGTACAATACATTCCCACACAGCTTGTATTTTGTGTTTGTGTTGAAATTTCTCTGGAGGATAAATGTCTTGTAAAACATTCTTGCTCTGCAGCATGAACGAATTATTAAACTCCAGAGCATTAAAAGAGAAGTGTACTGAAGAAAAGAATTTTTTCATTAAAATGCAGTTTGTATTGATAAAACAGATTACCAGCATTTGATGAAATGTGAAACTTGGATCTATCCATATCGCTAAATCACCGTAAGGTTTATTTTGGCACAAGGAGAGAAGTACGAAATAAACTTCAGGACCAATTAGTCTACCTACTATTGTTGTAATTGACTTTACTGTATTGAGCTTTAGGGTTTAATTTTTTTTTTTTTTTGTAATGTGTTTTTTTTTTTTTTTTTTCAAAATTTTTTTAGATTTTTTTCTTTTTTTCTTTTTAGTTTAATTATTCTGTTTTTTTTTTTTATTTAATTCCATTATCTCATTTTGATTAATAAAGGTTGTGGTTACATCAGCCTGGTTGGTGGTAGAAATGTGATACTGGGATTTTAGGGTTTTTTAAAATTTGTGTTTTTTTATTTTCTAGTCTTATTTATTTTATTTTATTTTTTTTAGTATTATTATTCAATTTTTTATTTTTTTTTTAATTTTATAACATTATTTCATTTTGATTAATAAAGGTTGTGGTTACATCAGACTGGTTGGTGGTAAAAATGTGGTACTGGGCTTTTAGGTTTTTTTTTTTTTTTTATAGATATCGATTTTATCATTTTATTCATAGCCCCTTTTTACTACTAAATCTTGTAGTTATAAAACAGTGGTTAGTGATAAAAAATGAAAGGGTGCTCTATTGGGCATTTAGGTTTTTAATTTTTCTTCAGGTTTTTTTTTAGGTATTATTTTTATTTCCATTTTTATTAATGAAGGCTGTAAGTAGAACAAATCAGTCAATAACAAAAATGGATGGGTCCAACTACCCATTGTTGGGTTATGGTTATTTGTTCCTTGCCTATAATTTTAACATATTAGTTTTTTTTTTTTTTTTTTGCTATTTATATATGCCGCCATATTCGGTACTAAAGTATACTCTCTCTGTCAGCATAGAATTGCAGAGAGAAATGTATATATTCACAGATTATAGATTTTTAAAAAAAATATCAATTCATAAATATTTTGCTAGCACTGAAAAAATAAAATAAAATGGAAAAAATGAATTTAGAATTTTTTTTTAAGTCAGGTGTACACTTTTCATATTTGGTAATTTTTTTATACAGTTAAAATAATAATTTTCTTCATTGTCTTCTCCACATCGCAAGTTAAAAAATAAAAATCCACAATGTATTTTTTTTGTCGAGTCAGGTATGTAATTTTTTTTATTAAATTTTTTTTTTTTTTTACGGTTTAAATGAAGTAATCATTATCCTCATTGTCAGTACCATTTATCAATTGGCAGGCTGGACATTGATGCATTGAAATGTAATAGTAATAGAGCTGGCTGAGAGGAAGTCCTGATGACATACGATGCAAACTCATTTGTCACCAAGGGGCTCTACTGGGCTTCTTACCTTTCCCAATATCAGAGCTCATATTTTCTTAGCCTGTGATGTGAGAAGTCACAGTGGGCAAACCTTTGTGGCTCTGATCCCAGAGACACTCCCAGGATACAAATTTAACCGTTTCTGGGAGACACAAGTCTTGAGATTTTTTTTTTTGTAGATTATATGAGTTTATACAATGATCCAAAAAGGTCAACCCCCCTCCGATACTTTCTTTGTCACCGTATTAAGACGAGACCCAATTCCCTTGTAATTTTGGGCAGCCTCGGATGGTGCGTTTGCGCCGATGTTCTGTGCCATGTTTTTTTGCAGTAAATCAGGCTCTGTGGCAGCTATACGAGAAGGTGTTAATCTAGGAATGCCACAGTTTTGTGCAGGAGGTCCTCTTCTGAAGCCAAAGGTGCTCGGTTCACGCTTTTCAACACTTTGTAAATTGCAGGAATGTTTTGAAAAAATTTTGACAGTCATTTCTGGGGTTTTAGAACTGCCTGTTCTAGTGCATGTAACAGGAAACACGCAGTAAAACACAGATATCAATCATATGGAATTGCTTAGGTGACTCAAACTTGGGTATATATGTATTGCTGGGGTCAGGCCAGAATAAGGGGGGGGGGGGTGAGAACTGAGGCCTGGGTTTTATGGAGTACTATAATGTAAAGTGTTTCATGTACCTCAGTAAAAGCAATCATTTGCATATCTATAAATCAGGCTGATACAGGTCGGCAGCCCAAATCCACCGGGTATTCTAAAAATAATAGGCCTGTAGATCACAATTTTACTTACAGACATCACAATCGCCCTCCGTAATGAGGAACAAACTCAACTTTTCAGACAAATATATAACAAGACCCCTGTAGTAAATACACACCGAACATCTGCTACCAAAACCTGATACACAACATATGTGTTGAGCATTGCCCCGATCACTTTATCCTTATTTAGATTGCAAGCTCTTTGGACGACAGTCTTATGCCTATCTTATAAGAGATTACATATTTGGAAACAAATAATGTGTGTGTATATAGATATCACTTACAGGATTCAACAAGGAGAATACCAAGTGTATAGTGATAGTAAGAGGATGACAGGTTTGGCCAAACCAGGATAACCCATCAATCCAAGAGAGGGCGACCAAAGCAAACCGAAATGTGATAGCTTCCAGATAATTCATACAGAGAACAACACTGGGGGTGTCTATCTGTATGCCATGCTTATGTCTTTCTATTATTTATCCTCCTGTATGCATGTGTCTATCTCATGTCCTCGATCTACTGCATATTCTATCTATCTATCTATCTATCTATCTATCTATCTATCTATCGTGTGTCCTATCTATCTATGCATTTATTGCATATCTATCTATCTGGCACATTTCTTTGTGTTAAGTCTATTATCTTCTTTCTTATATCTATCTATGCATCTATCAATCTTTCTATCTCATTTATCTATCTATTCATCCATCTGTACATGAATGTATCTATCTATCTATCTATCTTTCTATCTATCTTTCTCTCTCTCATTCTATGTATCTATCACTTGTCTTTGTGTTACATCTATCTATCTATTTATATATATATATATATATATATATATATATATATGATATTCTAAAAAAAGAACAGCAACAGCAGAAAATTAAATAGATCTTGGGTGAACGTTCTTTAGGTCAGTAGTAAAGATTAAGAAGTAAATATCAAAAAGAGGCAGCACTCCAATGTAAGAAAAAAGGGGGGTCTTTTATTATCCCAAAAGTGCAATATGTCAGTGCACATGGGCTTGAGAAAGGTTCCCTTGTGGACTGAAATATTGCACTTTTGGGCTAATAAACAACCCATTTTTTTTTTTACTTACATTGGAGTGCTGCCTCTTTTTTATATTACAGTATCTATCTGTTTCATATCTACTATCTATCTATCTATCTATCTATCTATCTATCTATCTATCTATCCATCTATCTATCATCTATCTATCTATCTGAAAACTTTTTGATACTTTGCAATCCAGTAAAGTAATATCTGTCTGCTTTGTTTTTGACCTGAAAAAGCTGTTAAAACTGCCCAGCACTGTGTGTGAATTTCGCCTTGTGCACACTACTGAAGTGATGGCTGGATTTTTACTGTATTACAGAATTCTACATAAAAAGAAATATTATGGGTCAGTTTTTTTTTTTTTTTTTTTAAACACAATTTATTTCCTGAAAATTAAGACAAAGAAACAAACAAACAAAAACAACACAAAATACACAACTGTTACTGATGCCGTGTGAGACAGTATCCCAGGCAACTAAAAAAAAAAAAATCATCTACTCCTTCCATCGTCATCCATTACAGAATTGATATCGGTGTATAGAGTGCGGAGAAGTCAATCTTGAGCATTGTGTTACTGATTTCCTTAACATCCTCGGTGTCACTCTCTGTCTGAATTTCAATGACTACTCCTCGGTGATGGTCATGTTGTTCAAGACGGCAGACGTCTTCCAGCAGATCACTTGTCGGAGCTGTGATACCCTGTCAGTCGCTGACATTTGTGCATATCGGCAGTCAACAATGTAAACTCATTTCCAGGGCTCTTGATGGCGTGCTCAGAAGAAGCCTGTGGCATATGACACACAAGAGCACTTTACTCACTAATCAGATAGTCGCGCGTATGGCGTATTTACACCAAATAATGAAAACAGCTGTTTAGATACCTTTAAACTCAAGTGTCTCTTTGTTATGGATCTCGCAGCGTATTCACATTATCCTACAACTCGTCCCGCAGTCAAGTTCCCTTTAATGCCGCACTAATGAAACTGGAGGGAATTGGATTGTTTTCAGTAACCTTTCTCTTTTTTTTTTTTCCCCCCAAAATAACCACAATGAAAGCCATATGGTGCTTGCAAACAATGGCCCAAAAAGACATTAACAAATTATTAATTAAAAAAAAATTCAGAATTTTATTTATGGCGAGACTTGGAGGAAAAAGTCAAATAAGTACACAAGAAAGTGACATAAGCGGATCTGTAACCTAATATTTACAATCAATGGCATGATATGGCAGATCTTGGATTTAAGAATGTTGTGGACCCAAAATATATAAGGTAGAGAATAAAGGGGAATGGTGCGAGAGAGGCGCTTTTGGAGTATAGTATTAAAATACAGGGTCTGTAACACACAAAATCATATATAGTAAGTATAGTCTTACCTTATATGGTTCTGGAAAGGCAAGACGCAAATATATGGAGCCCTTGGGTGTGAAATAAGACCAGTTAGTGGGGTATTGTGTCTGAAAGGGGGTTTCCAAATAAATAAATAATTGATCACCTCTCCTAAGGATACATTATCAATATCAGATTAGTGGAGCTCCAAAACCCTGCTCTCAGCTGCTGACACACAGAGAATGGAGCAGGAAGCAGATAGCTCTGTTCTCTGTGTATTGGGGAGACCAGGTACTGCAGCTTAGCGCCCATTTATTTGAATGGAACAATCTGCAGTACCTGATCTGACCACTACATGGAAAACGGAGCTGTCTGCTTCCTACTATATTCTTTTGTGTATCAGCTGCTGATCAATGGGGGTGCCAGGTGTAAGACCTCCACCGATCTGATATTGATGACACATCCGTATGATAGGTCCTCAGTCTTTTTTAGCCTAGAAAACCCAGTAGTCATGTTTCTAGCATTGAAAGCCCTCCTGAAGGTCACTAGGGTGGCTTGAAAAAAATCCAAAAACCAACTTGAAGTAGCGCTGCTCTGATGCCCCAAAAGGATCAAATATCTAGTCGAAGTAACTTTATTACCCACACTGTTAAAACATTTACACCCAATCATGAGGTCATCTTCAGATCATTTTCCAGATCGTCTGGATCTATTCATTTGTGTTGAGCATTGCAGGATTAAAGTTTATGAGGGACGTTAAGGCCTCATGCACATGGCACATGAGGTTCCTATGGGTCTGTATTATGAAATACTATGGAACATGGCACATGGATTCATATTACATTGGAGGCATACAGAGGTATGGTATGGATTCTTAGATTTATATGGGCGCTAGACCACAGATCAGTAGGACACTGGTGTGTAACTTGGTTATATGCAGAATCCACAGGGATGACTTGAAGCTTCTGAGACCCAATACAAAATATATTAAGGGTCTCACCTAACATGGGCCATTTATAATACCCTGATCTTCACCTTAACTCCTGCCTAATGGTATGAAGTTTATTGCAGGAGGATTCCCAGGTTATGACCCCCGGATCACAGATTGGCGCAGGTATGGATGGAACAGTAGTGTGGTCTCAATTGGAACTGTAGGTCATCACCAGGAGATATCAGAAAGTGACAAGCCATAGGACATGACTAAAATGTGGTCACAAATGGAGTTGATGGTCACAACCAGGTTTAGATGCCATGTAGACAATCCAAAGGAGAAGACAGGAGACTGTTCCCACCGCCATCTTGGAGAACTAAGCACAGATCTTCTGTGGATGTTGGCTTGCTCCAATCCTTCTGTCTCTTCATGTCATCCCAGACAGACTGGATGATGTTGAGGTCAGGGCTTTATTTGTGAGGGCCATATCATCACTTCCAGGACTCCTCCTCCAAAGGGAACCTTCTCTTACATTCCAGACCATGCTGCTACTCCATCAGCACTACTGCCAATCTATGACTATTCCTGGAACAACATTCTGGAAATCCTCCTTGCGAAAGTTAAGGGCGAAGACAAGGATCTCTTAGACTATCCACCTCAGTCTAGCCATATTCAAGTGGAGTGCACTTTAGGGGACCCACATTCTAGTATGTGACTGTAACAGTATGACGGAGCTGCAATACTAGCTGCAACTCAGTGCAAAGAGTGGCGCTGTTAGCTGGCAGACTTTTCTCATAACCGCCCCCTTCATTCTCATCATTGTCCCATTGACATTTAGCAAATAGATGTATATGACATGATTTAGGCAATATATTCATATATCAAGGTTTAAGCCCCCTACTGTTGCCCTTTAATAGCCCTATTTACTAAGTAGACTCCTTGCATGAAATAACTTGGCCTTTATCCATTCAAGGTGCTAATCTGTAGCACGCCTTAGCCGTGATTCATGTGAGAGGGAGCCGGGACCCCTGAGCTTAGCACGCCTTAGTGAATAAGAGCACTTGTGTGCAGGTAGACACCCTGCCCGTTCTGACGATTGCGCGGCAGAAAGCTGCTTACAACATACAAGCCTCAATATCTTGTTTCATAACCTAATTCACCATATGGCTTTGCAAAAAAGAGAGAAAAAAAAATGAAATTCAATACAAAACTACCATTTAAAATAGTTTCTTGCTGATATTCTGTGTCTTGTTATATAATATCTGGAAGCAGCTTGATAAATGAACACTTTGTGTCGGCTTTTTTCTTCGCATTGATTGCACTTATTTGACATTGCTGTAAATTCCTTGTAAATGTAAAACATTATTGCAGTTGTCAGCTCGCTGCTCAGGCTTTTTTTTTTTTTTTGTATCACTCTATTTATACGCTTCTGTTTGGTTTTTTACGGGAACTATTTGTAGGAAAAGATCACTTTTTGCTTGCTGACATCATGCGTTGGGCGTTGGGTGCGTTTACCCTGCGGCCCGAGCCAAGTTAATCTAATGTGAAGGATTATTTTACAGATTGGTTGCACTTAGGAGGAATGGAATCGAAGGACGCTTGTTCACTAGGACAACGTTACTGGGTAACACCTTTTAGATTGTGGTTGGAAAATGCCCACATATGCAAGACCACAGTAGTCTGTTGAGACTAGAGTTTCCACCATGGCTAATAAATTAATCTTTCAGCCTTAAGGTGACCCATATATCTTAGATGAGCATAAGCAGAACCCACCAAATTCGGCAGTATTGGCTCAACTTGGCTGTCTTTTCCCAGATGTCGAAGGATCAGGCTTGGATGAACCAAATGTCTATGCGTATAAGGGCGAAGAGTTGACGGATCAAACCACCATTAGGGTAGATTGAGTCACCAATTTTGGCAGTAGTGGCTGATGATCTCATGTATGAGGCAGGGCTGTGTGGTCAGTCTAACTCCTCCATTTTTTCACAGACTGACTCCTACTTCAGCTTCTGAACTGACTCTGATTCTATAACAAATTGGTTACATCCTCAGTCAGTCAGAAGAAGTAAAAGTCCTCTAATTCTTTGAAAACTAGTGATTGAATTCCTATTAAAGTAAATATGCAACAAATTATGGATCTGATTAATTATACAATATTAATAAGTGTATAATATAATATAAATAAAAATAATTAGTCATTTCATTTTTAAGCGGGAGTCGGTAGCTGGAGTCCAACTCCAGCCAAAATTGGTCCCGACTCCAACTTAGGCTTTACAGTCTTGCTGTGAGGGTACACTTATCTCCTCAAGAACAAAAGGATCTGGCAGTTAAAATCGAGCTGCCCAATCCTTATCTCCCCCTATCTCTGCTGTCACGGGAATGTCAAGGGATACTCATATTTATTGGATGGTTGACCACTCCAAATGGATGGTTCAGTCAATACAGATATAATATATATGGTCAGCTTAAGGTCACCTTTCTTGAAAAAATTTGTAATACCGGCCTAGTATTTGTTGGCAGATCATGATCATTTCAAAAGAGTCTACCAATATTCTAATGCAGAGATCTCCATCCTGTGACTCATGAACCTTCCGAAACTAATGATACTAGAGAGGAAACTTACATGTATATGTCGCAATTTAGATCTATTCTTTCTCAAGATATAACCGAGGCTATAGGTGGTGATACACTATAGCCCTACGTCGGCTGGCCAACAATTTTGGTAGGAGCTGTCAAGAATCCAATGTGTATAAATTATTTGACCAACTTTCATTCGACAGATGTAGAGGTCAAAATGATCTGGCACGTTGAGATAAGCCACCACCCTCTATTACCATTGAAAGATGCTAAGCCAAACCAAGCCTGAATCTGTATGGGGAGTTTGATAGGAATAGCTGTTGGCTGAACACCACTGTCGAATGCGCATGGCCACCATAAAAATATCTTAGGCTACTCTTCACATCCTCATCCCACCCACTTCCATTGAAAGATGGTTGTACCTTGTTACATACTGAATAATCCTCTCTGTTGTCTTCTTCTGGCATATTTAGCATAAATTACTTAAGATTCAGCCAGCTATTTTGATTGATATCTTTCTTGAGGAACCTCAATATTTTTGCTGGGTTCCACCAACAATTTAGTGTCTGCTGGCCTCTTGAAATTTTCTACTGGCTATCCATTAAGATCTCAACCTCTAGAAACTTTTGTAGCTTGTGACAACAAAGACTTCTAGCATCTGCTCCCCAGTGAAGACAAAAATTGGTGATGAGTTGAACATATTCGCCTTAATAGGGAGTCTGGATAGGTCTCGGCTAAACAAACATTGGGCACGCCAATGGCCAGATAGATAGCACCATTGGGGTTGCAGGTTCTTAGAATTTTGTCTTTACTATAACTATGTTTTTTCAATCACACCTCCCCCATCCATGGTTTACGTAGGGCCCTTGGGTTCAGATGGGTTTCTTTCTTGTAATAATTGCAACTGTGTGGAAGTGTCAGGGACGATACTTTTAAGAAGCCGACATAGTTGGAATGGCTGTTGATTTATAAATAGTATAATTAGAGGCTTCCCTCTAAATGCTTCTTGCTGGCATCGTAGCGCTTTTTATTGCCCAGTCAAACCCCCTCGTTCAATTTCAAAATTGCCTTGTCAATGAACTACGGTATGTGCTTGCCAAATAATGTCGCTACTAATACCGCGCCTCTTTAATTTCTTTGTCCTGTCTGTAAATGAGCAATAAATTGTTTGATAAAATGGTCAGAAAGGTCACACTAGTTGTTAAGTGAATTACATATGAGGAATTTAGATAATTTTCCACGCTGATCATTGATGCTAACAGCGCTAATGATGTCTGGCTTTTTAGCAGTGGCGAAACCACAAATGACTTTGTGCTTACAATGAGACTTAAAGTTCCCCAAACGGAAAAAACAAAGGTTGCATGACCTGTAAATTATTTTATGTCACCTTCAAATGCTTGTGCTACACAATATTATTGGAATTAAAGGGATTCTCCACTTTAAAGGGGTTGCCTGATCCAAAATTGATTGTTCACAATGATTTCCAATCAGTAGGGTAGATCATCAGTATGTGATCTGTGGTGGTCCGACCCTACACAGATCACCCGCAGGATACCAGAAGCTACTAGTGGATGGGGAGGACATGCATCACCGCTCCTATTGCAGTAATTGGAGTGGTGCTGCAGTTCCCCCAAACCACCACTATCTAGTGGATGGGGCTACTGCGCCGCTCCCATTTCTCGAATAGAAGCAGCTTGTGGGTAGGTCATCAGTATGAAAAATTAATTTGGAGCCGGACAACCCCTGTATAGAGCTTGTACAATGTTATGACGTTAGTCCCTATTGATAAGATGTGACCACTGGAACCCTCACCGATCCTGAGTACGGACCCTGGTTCTCTTGTCCTATTGGAGTGGCAGGCTAAGCATGCACATTACCGCTCCATTCTTTCCCCATTTGGGTGAACCAGAGATAGCCGAGTACAGTGCTCAAATATCTTCGGTGCTCCCATAGGGAATGAATGCAGATGCTTGACCTACTGCTCCATTAGGATGGGAAAACCAGAGACCCTTTCTGAGATTCGGTGAGGGTCCCATTGGTTTCAACCCTACAGATTATAACTTAGATTAATTTACTTCTTACCTTGGTACAACCCCTTTAAATTAATTTTGGAAGGAACATTGACTGTCTGTGACTCTGTCATGTGCAAGAGGTCTAAGGTTATATTCATACGGCCATTTACTATATCGGATCCTTCCAAAATGGAACCAGACATCGGTAGAAGGAAGCATAACCAGATCCATTCCCAATTTTAGGTGGTAGCATGGCGATGGATACTGAAGACTGACATTGGGAATGGCATGGTTTCCTGATCCAACCTCCTGATAGTCTTCTCGCTGTTGTCATGGTGTAGTAACCACCATCTATAAAGTGAACCTGTTAGCTTAGCATGATGCCATGTGTACATTTTTGTACATTATTTATATTTTAGACACAGGGGAAAATCACAGTTCAGTTTACGGAGGAACTCTAAAATTTCCAGAGTGGAGCATGGCCACTGGTATCTAGTGGGAATGCTGCTGCACACTGGTGGAGATTATCTAGAATAAAGGGAGACTCTAGATTTTGCTAGATCCCTCTGCTGTCACGCATGTGATTTATACATACTCGTATCTGTGATTTCAGCAATTTGTTTTACATTTCTGTCTAGTAGCCCTGACGTGCGCGGCACTAAAAGTCAGCTCCGCATTAAGTAGTCCTGTTTCATTAAGCTGGACGTCGTCAGGCTATGTGTTCTGCATTACTACCGCCATATGGTAGTAATATAGAAAGAAAACTCAGCTGGTCACTGTTATCTATTAATAGGGTTTCACACGGTATAAATTCACATAAATTCAGTGTGTACAGAGGGGGAAAAAAAAAACAACTGTTTCAGATTGTGACTGTACACATACATCATCATAAATTATACAGCTCCTCCGTATTAGTGTACCAGGGTGGAGAATGAGGGACTCCTTCAATGACAAACTTCAGACACTTGAAGAGCTTATCCCCTAAAATAAAAATGAGCAAAGATAAGAAATTGTACCCTATATATGTCTCTTTCTGGGTTGCACATCTGAAGACGTTTTCTCATCCGGGACATATGTGACATATCTACAGGAAAATGTGGTTGTCTGATGGAACTTTTTTTTTTTTTAACTGGGATAAAAACAAAGAAGGAAAAGTATTCGCCTCTCTGATCCCAGGCCAGTCTCTACTTTCTGGTTCCACCTTGACAAACAAGGAAATCCTGCTCAGTCTATCACTGTGTGTCCCAACAGGACCAGAAAGTAGAGACCAGCAGGGACCTCGGCAATGCCAGAACTGGAGGGTCAGGGAATCTATCTGCAAACAATTATGGTGGACACATTCATCCTTGATAGTATTTGCTCCTTCACCAGAAAGGACCTGTCTGCAAGATCTCCTTATTCCTCCTGGTGGCTGAACTTGTCATAGACCTTCTCCTCCTGGGGATCCCCTTTAGCCTTGAATGGAATCACTTCATCAGTAGAAGAAGAGTGAAGAAATCAGGCGATACCTTTTAGAGGCTAACTGAGTATATTTATAAGTAAGCTTTCAGGAGTACTCGCTCCCTTCATCAGACATGGTGTGATACAAGAACTGAAAATTCACAGATTTTTATACACATGGTTTTCAAAGCATTTTAGAGTCCTTAAAAAAAATTGCAATCTAAGTAGAGAAGTTATTTACAACAGGTCGAAAAAAACAGTCTGGAAACTTGTGGTGCGTGACGGAGGGATCAGTAATTCTTGCTGTTATCTGTTTGCTATCAGGAGGTGATTTGTGACCCTCACAGGTCACACATAGTGTGATTTGAAGCTGGCATGAATATTGAGTTCAGTTCATGGTTCATGCATAGTGTGACATGAAGCTGGCATGAATATTAAGTCCAAATTGCAGAGTTTGAAATTTTTGCATAAATTTATACTCCATTTCTTTTCTTTTCTCCTGTGTCTTAAAATGTCCCATTAAAACCACAACCCGCAAATCTTCAATAGAGTGGTTTTCTCCGGAGAAATGTGCGGCCACTGGGAGATCTGTTCTGCTGTTATTAATATTGGATCTGTGTGAGTTCATTCGTTGACTGAGTCTCTGCCCTGTTTCCCCCACAGAGAGGCCTGTGGTGGGACATTGCACACACATTATGAGGTACACCACATTGGAAGACCTGCAGGAAAATGTCCCCCTAATTCTGTGCACCTGTTGTGACTGTGGGATAGGTACACTGTCAGTGGTGTGGATGTGCTTGCAGGTCATGCACCTTTTATGTAGGCAAGGTGAGGTGCCATTTTCAGTTGGGGCCTTCAGGGCACTCCCGGACGATAATACGCCTCAGGTTTGGTGGTTGTCGAAAGGAAAGGAGAGGGGGGACTGGAAATATGTCCTTGAGTCTGTTGTCCCTATGTAGTACAGGTTGGAGCTCCTTGGCAATCCTTCGTAGGATCTCCAGCTGTGGGTTGTAGGTGACAACTAGGGGCACTCGGGCTTCTTTCTGGGTCTCTCTATATGTGAGCAGACTGTCTCTGTTAATGGCTGCTGCTTTGTTTAATTGGTTGTCTGTCACTTTTGGTTTGTATCCCAATCTGAGAAATTTCATCCTCAGATCCAGGAGGTGCTTGTCCAGGTCTGTTTTGTCGGAGCAAATACGATTGTATCGTATAGCCTGGCTGTAGGTTATAGATTGTCTTGTGTGCTTGGGGTGGAAGCTGTCGTTTCTCAGGTAGGCCGTTCTGTCTGTGGGTTTGTGGTATATTGATGTGAGTAGCCGGTGGTCTTTAATGTATATTGTGGTATCCAAAAAGTGAATTTCACTCCCTGAATAGCTAAGTTTAAGGTTGATGGTCGGGTGAAAGTCATTGAAGTCATTATGGAATTGAAGTAGGGCCTCCTCACCTGCAGTCCAGATGACAAGGATATCATCGATATAACGAAGGTAAATCATAGGTTTGGTGGTGCATGTTGATAAATATGTTCCTTCCATTTCTGCCATAAAGAGATTTGCATATTGGGGTGCACATCTGGTCCCCATTGAAGTTCCCATTCGCTGTAGATATAGATCCTCTCCAAAGGTAAAATGGTTGTGGCTAAGGATGAATTGTATGAGCTGCGTTACTGGTTCTGTTGGGAGGTTTTGTTTTGCCAGGTGTACCCGACATGCTGCAACTCCATCCTTGTGGGGAATGTTAGTATACAGGGATTCCACATCCATGGTGGCCAAAATGGTACCCTCAGGTAGAGGGCCCAGGGCATTCAGTTTGTTAAGAAGGTCAGTGGTGTCCTGGATATAGCTTGGAGTATCCCTGACAAGGGGTTTTAGGAGATTTTCCACCCAACCTGAGATGTTTTCTGTCAGTGTCCCAATGCCAGAAATGATAGGCCTCCCAGGGTTGCCATCTTTGTGTATCTTTGGGAGCATATAGAAGCAGCCCGGCCTGGGATCTTGGGGGATAAGTCCTTTTACCTGATTCTGGATCTGGACTGGAAACTCCTTGATCATACTCTTTAGTTCTTTCATATAGGCCTCTGTGGGATCACTTCCAAGTTTGGAGTAATGGATGGGATTTGACAGTTGCCTGTTTGCTTCCTGGATATAGTCTGAGGTATTCATTATGACTATTGCGCCCCCTTTGTCAGCTGGTTTTATTATTATAAGAATGGAACTGAAAAACCGGCTTAAGAAACTTGCACAACTCAACAGCGACATCTTCTTCTTAACAAAATGCAAAAAGGAGAGACTCATCCCAAAAGGCTTCAATTTACGTAACCCAACCCGGAACACCTACAACAGCCGATATGCAGAACAACTATGTATTCGGACATCTGAAAGGCTGCGGAACAATATGATAACAATTTCCTATAACAACAAAAAAAGAACACAGGATGAGATACAGGCCCTGAAATCATCATTGGCTAATGACACAGAGGAAATGAAGGCCAAACTCCACACATACTACTGGAAACTTCAGGATATGCTTATTAACAACAAAAAGAAAAAGCTCCACAGACTGAGACAAAAAGGCCTCATTACTACAACCGCAAGTACTAGCCCAGCTCAGCAAAGCTGTGTTGTGAATCTTTCCTCTTATGAGCCAAACAAACACGAAATGTCAGTTCTCTCCAAAGGTCTCTCCTTCTGCCCCTCGGCACACACTGACCATATCCAACTCTGCAATGATATGGAGGAGTTTTTCAGAAAAATGAGATTAAGGGAATATTTTTATGACAAAGACCCTCCATACAGCAGTGACTCTGAGATGGAACAGCCCATAAGGAATCCTACCAAAAAATCTACCTGGACCCCACGCCCTGGAGCTAATGCAGCACTGGATAAATATATTGACTGTTTCAGAAGCAAAGTAAAATCAGAAATCCTAGAGAAACAAAAGAAACAGGTGCATAACCTAACCCTGCAGGAACAGAAGGCTATTACATCACTGAAAGAAAATCAGGATATAATAATAAAACCAGCTGACAAAGGGGGCGCAATAGTCATAATGAACACCTCAGACTATATCCAGGAAGCAAACAGGCAACTGTCAAATCCCATCCATTACTCCAAACTTGGAAGTGATCCCACAGAGGCCTATATGAAAGAACTAAAGAGTATGATCAAGGAGTTTCCAGTCCAGATCCAGAATCAGGTAAAAGGACTTATCCCCCAAGATCCCAGGCCGGGCTGCTTCTATATGCTCCCAAAGATACACAAAGATGGCAACCCTGGGAGGCCTATCATTTCTGGCATTGGGACACTGACAGAAAACATCTCAGGTTGGGTGGAAAATCTCCTAAAACCCCTTGTCAGGGATACTCCAAGCTATATCCAGGACACCACTGACCTTCTTAACAAACTGAATGCCCTGGGCCCTCTACCTGAGGGTACCATTTTGGCCACCATGGATGTGGAATCCCTGTATACTAACATTCCCCACAAGGATGGAGTTGCAGCATGTCGGGTACACCTGGCAAAACAAAACCTCCCAACAGAACCAGTAACACAGCTCATACAATTCATCCTTAGCCACAACTATTTTACCTTTGGAGAGGATCTATATCTACAGCGAATGGGAACTTCAATGGGGACCAGATGTGCACCCCAATATGCAAATCTCTTTATGGCAGAAATGGAAGGAATATATTTATCAACATGCGCCACCAAACCTATGATTTACCTTCGTTATATCGATGATATCCTTGTCATCTGGACTGCAGGTGAGGAGGCCCTACTTCAATTCCATAATGACTTCAATGACTTTCACCCGACCATCAACCTTAAACTTAGCTATTCAGGGAGTGAAATTCACTTTCTGGATACCACAATATACATTAAAGACCACCGGCAACTCACATCAATATACCACAAACCCACAGACAAAACGGCCTACCTGAGAAACGACAGCTTCCACCCCAAGCACACAAGACAATCTATAATCTACAGCCAGGCTATACGATACAATCGTATTTGCTCCGACAAAACAGACCTGGACAAGCACCTCCTGGATCTGAGGTTGAAATTTCTCAGATTGGGATACAAACCAAAAGTGACAGACAACCAATTAAACAAAGCAGCAGCCATTAACAGAGACAGTCTGCTCACATATAGAGAGACCCAGAAAGAAGCCCGAGTGCCCCTAGTTGTCACCTACAACCCACAGCTGGAGATCCTACGAAGGATTGCCAAGGAGCTCCAACCTGAACTACATAGGGACAACAGACTCAAGGACATATTTCCAGTCCCCCCTCTCCTCTCCTTTCGACAACCACCAAACCTGAGGCGCATTATCGTCCAGAGTGCCCTGAAGGCCCCAACTGAAAATGGCACCTCACCTTGCCTACATAAAAGGTGCATGACCTGCAAGCACATCCACACCGCTGACAGTGTACCTATCCCACAGTCACAACAGGTGCACATAATTAGGGGGACATTTTCCTGCAGGTCTTCCAATGTGGTGTACCTCATAATGTGTGTGCAATGTCCCACCACAGGCCTCTATGTGGGGGAAACAGGGCAGAGACTCAGTCAACGAATGAACTCACACAGATCCACCATTAATAACAGCAGAACCGATCTCCCAGTGGCCGCACATTTCTCCGGAGAAAACCACTCTATTGAAGATTTGCGGGTTGTGGTTTTAATGGGACATTTTAAGACACAGGAGAAAAGAAAAGAAATGGAGTATAAATTTATGCAAAAATTTCAAACTCTGCAATTTGGACTTAATATTCATGCCAGCTTCATGTCACACTATGTTTGAACCATGAACTGAACTCAATATTCATGCCAGCTTCAAATCACACTATGTGTGACCTGTGAGGGTCACAAATCACCTCCTGATAGCAAACAGATAACAGCAAGAATTACTGATCCCTCCGTCACGCACCACAAGTTTCCAGACTGTTTTTTTCGACCTGTTGTAAATAACTTCTCTACTTAGATTGCAATTTTTTTTAAGGACTCTAAAATGCTTTGAAAACCATGTGTATAAAAATCTGTTAATTTTCAGTTCTTGTATCACACCATGTCTGATGAAGGGAGCGAGTACTCCTGAAAGCTTACTTATAAATATACTCAGTTAGCCTCTAAAAGGTATCGCCTGATTTCTTCACTCTTCCACTACTTTCAATGGCTAACACGGTACAACATTATACTACTTCATCAGTAGAAGACAGCTCAGGGTCTCCACATCACCATTGCCTCCCCCTGCTCCAGAGACCTCAAGCATAGCTCATATAGGAGAAGACACCACTTCTGAGCCCAGAGGATGAGACGTCACCTCCAGAAATGTGACCCTACTGATGGTCTTTTTGAAGTCAAGGAGATCCCTTAGAGAACCTCTTAATTTTGTCCCTAGTTTCCATTGCCCTTCTCTCGCTGTAAGCAGCAGTTTATAAAATGAAAAGAGCGTCATCTATGTTTATTTTATAGGGAAATAACGTGTAACAGGTCCTTTAAATCTTGCAGTTGGTGATAGAGCCTATATGTTGAATTCCAAGTAGGTTATAAAAGTGTCACCTTACTAGAGGGTGAGGTCAGTCTAATATGAGGTAACGCTTCCTTCCGTGCTAGATCCTAAAGGACAGTGTGATCTAGACTTATAGCTTATGTTAAGCAGGTGATAAAAATGTACTGTAGTACGGGGAGCTAGAGGTAGCTGGAAGGTGAGGAAGATACCAATCTCCCATTTCTGGTTTATTGTATGGTGGATAAACCCAAATTATAAGACGCCACTCTATATGGATGTTTATATGTGGCAGCAATTCTATGGATATACTACAGTACATGCATCAAGTACAGGGAGTGACGGGGAGTACAGAGAATTGAACCAGGATTTTGTGGATTGGTGGAAGCGGAACCACCTTAGGATTAATGCTGGGAAGACCAAGAAGATGGTGGTGGACTTTCGCAAGGGCAGATACCTTCCAAAAGTGGACATCCAGGGGACGGACATTGCAATAGTCAACACCTATAAGTACCTTGGTGTGCTCCTCAATAATAAGCTGGACTGGGCAGATCACTTGGACGTCCTGTACAGGAAGGGCCACAGCAGGCTCTACCTGCTTAGGAAGCTGAGAGCCTTTGGAGTCCGGGTGGCACTTCTTTGGGCCTTTTTCAACTCAGTAGTGGCATCAGCCATCTTCTTCGGAGTGGCCTGCTGGGGGAGCAGTATATCAACCAGGGATAGGAATAGACTCGACAAGTTGATTAGAAGGGCCAGCTCTGTCCTGGGGAGCCCACTGGACCCAGTGCAGGTGGTGGGTGACAGAAGGATACTGTCCGTGGTGAGCTCCATGCGGGAGAATAACTCCCATCCCATGCATGAGACTGTGATAGTGCTGGGCAGTACTGTCAGTGACCGACTGCTCCACCCTAAGTTTGAGAAGGAGCGCTACCGGAAGTCTTTCCTCCCCGCTGCGGTTAGGCTGTACAACCAATACCGCCCTAAGTGGAGATTACTCCATACAGAGAACTGAAAGGTCTTTAAGTTGTGGTATCGCTTGTACTACTTTTTTTTTTTTTTTTTTACCTGTACCTTTTTATCTGTACCTACTGTCACTGTAATGCCTCTACCTTGGAGCTCTTTGTATATATGGTATTTGTATTGTATTATCTATGCTGCTGTAACACACTGAATTTCCCCATGGTGGGACTATTAAAGGATTATCTTATCTTATCAACTTCACTCATCCAATGACCTATGACTCCCATCCTCTCCCATACATCATCTCATGCCCATCTTCAAGGCTTGTCTCATGATGCAGCCGTAATACATTCACTCAGTGTCCCAGACAATCAGACTTACTAGGGGCTTTCTGGGGTAAAGATATTCATGACCTATCCAAAGTATAGGTCATCAGTATCACATTGGTGGAGGCTCTGACAACCAGCACCCCCATCAGTCAGCTGTTATCAGCAACTAATATACAGAGAATGGAGCAGGAAGCAGACAGCATAGTGGTCAGAACAGGTTACTGCGGATCTATTCCCATTAACTTAAATGAGAGGGGACTGTGAGTCTTATTCCTCCGTAGAAGGAGAAAGGCAGTGGAGGCTGAAGTACCTTTTTAGGCTGACAACCTTTTAGCGAAAAGTCAGCAGTCATTATGCAGTCATGGATGGGCCATCTCCTCGCACACTTTATATGGCTGCCAGTGTGTGTGACAGAAACTGTGAGGGTGAATTTGGATGGACCTCATAACTACAATCCAATCTATGAGTCTCAAGCCAAGTTGGAAAACCCTTTTTGGAACCTGCAGCCCTCAGCCTGGACATTGCAGGTATTTTTAAGTTTTTCTGAGAGACTTAGAGCACACTTTTTGTGAAGAAGACTGCCCTAGCATTCTCCCTGACCCCAGGGAGAACCTTCACCCAGCCTCATTCATCATTGTTTCCTGAGTCCTCTATCCTGCATTCACCATCAAGAGCACACCAACCACCATCAGGGTCAAGGAGGTTTACCACAAATGCCCCATAGGATTCTTCGAATACCATTTTCCACACTGCACGCCCCTTTGTCAATGCACTGGCCCCAAAAAATGCTGGAGGGTTGGTTGAGCCATCAACAGTCACCGTGATCCCAACTTTGACCAACTCTTGCTGCCATCCTCCCTGTATTGTTCAACCTAGTCTCCTGAATCCTTTATCCTACATTCACCATCATGCTCAAGGAGCTGAGTATGCCCTGCTGTATACTTCAACCACCATGTTGCACACTGCAGGACCCCTCCTCACCACACCACCCCTTCCCTCCCATGGACTGGTGGAAGGCTGGGTAAGCCAACTACAGCCACCGTGAACCCAACTTTGACTGACTACTGCTCCAATCCTCCCTGTATTCCTCCTCTGGGTTGTTGCATATTCAGTACAGGCTGTAGTATAACAATAATTCTGCATGATTCGGGATAAGGAGACTACGTTGGGTTATTGCTATGTAAGCATTTTTCTGGCAAGTATCTCCAATATGCAGCCCCACTTTGATCTTTGCAGCAAATCGTCTCCTGACGCTCCTGCCTGCAATATATACACAGCATGTGATACAGCCCGGGTCTGGTCTGCAGCCTTCATCCGCTCCTTCATAGGCTGTCATACACATTTGCAAACCAAAGTAGCGTTTGAGCTTGGGGAGAGTAAAAGGAAATGCTGTTTGTTTGTGTGTTTCTCATTCTCCTTTGTAACAGAAGAAGCATTCCTTGTGTTCTCGTCTTCAGACACTTGGCATCCATTTCATCTGAGCAGCTGTTTTTTCTTAAAGTGCAGCAGAGTGTAGTTTTCGAGTGACACCCGCATTAATACTTCACATTTTGCTATCATACGCTGTCACGCTGAAATATGGATCGGGGGGTCGCTTGTGTTTGTAGCCTTTGTAGCGGAGAATTGTGGAAGGAGCAAAGGGAACAATGAATGGACGGCCGGGGAGATAGCTGCAGTCTCTGCCCCTTCTTTTTGTAATTGCACCTATAACTTTCGACCCAGCCGATGCCAAGTTAAACTGCCGGTGCTGATCTTGGACGAGTTGTTCTCGCAGGCGCCTGGATACCTCGCTGCCAAAATATACCTTTCCCTTATTGCTCTGATAAAAGGTTATTAGATCCAATTTTGCTTGATGAGAATAAATGACTGCGGGGGGATACAAATCGCTTATTAATGGCAGAAAATAACATCTTGGCCGCTGTCTTAGCTAACAAATATGCGACACACCCAGGACACCACAGAGGACCTGTAATATAATCGGATTTTTATTTTATTAGTATTATTTTTTTTTCTTTCCCACAATGGTTAAATGTCAGAGAGAGAGGGCTTAACTATTTCATGGAAAGGGGGCAACTTGCTGATAATGAATCTTCAGTGCTAGCAAATAAAAGGGGTTTAATAGAAGTCTGATCCTTAGGATAGGTCATCAAGGTTCGATCAGTGGTGAGTTGACATCTGACACCCCACCGTTCAGGGTCTGAGCGAGCACTGTGGGTTTATCCCTGCTTACCAAGCATGGCACCATACAGTGTATAGTGTCTGTGGGTGGTATTACAGCTCAGCCCCATTCACTTGAAAAGGATTGACCTGCAAACAAGCCATCTGACTGATGAATTTGACGTCACTGGTACAGGGAGCACCAGAACCTCTTGCAAAAGGGACCTCCACGGAACTTCAGTTGATGATCTATCCTAAGCATAAGACATCAACTAAAAAGCCCCAAAAAACCCCTGTAGGGTATATTCATACGGCTGTATTTGGAGCTGAATTTGAGGAGAATTCCACTTTAAAATCAGCTGCAAATTCTGCCTGAAATCCACTTTCTATTCATTTCAATGGACGCTGATTCAGCTGGCAGAAAAAATAAGCGTCATGCTCAATCCTCAGGCGGATTCCGCATGATAGATCTCATTCAAATAAATGAGCGGTAGATTCCGTTGTGGAATTTGGTCAAGCAGAAAAATTCAGCTTCAAATTCCTGAAGCTGAATTTTTCAACTTGTACAAGTTTCACCATGTGAACATACTCTTAAGACTGAGGCTCCACATTGCAGAAATGTAGCTTTTTTTTGTTGCGGTTTTTTGAGCCAAAGTCAGGAGTGGGTTGAGGAGAAGGGAGAAATATAAGAACTTCCGATATATTTCTCTTTCCTTTTGTAACCATTATTGGCCTTGGCTCAAAAAACACAGCAAAATCTGAAACAAAAAAAGCTGCGTTTCCGCAACGTGGGGTTTCAGCCTAAAAGACGTCTATTAAAAACTTCACCAATATCTAGAATGGGATCCGGAGTCTCTGTTCCTTCTCACAGCACTACTGTAATCCTACAGTAACATATGATCAGCTGCAGCTTCTCTCTTTATTTTTAAACTGCATGCTGTGAGAGGGGTGAGTAGAGAGAAGTAGGAAACCATCTGATTTGCTTAAAGGAATTTTCCCATCTCATAAAGTAATAGAATTTGTCTTCCTCACCTTCCAGCAGATTCATATTCACTGCCTGCAGATTCTTTCTATCTTACTGTGATCCTGCAGTAAGCAGATCATATGAACAGCTTCTCTTTTTCTTTCTAAACTGCATGCTGTGAGAGAGGGAAGTGGAGAGACGTAGGAAGATATCTGATTTCCTTAAAGTGGTTTTCCCATTTCATAAGAAGTTGTCTTCCATGCCTTCCAGGAGCTTCTCTTTCACTGCCTGGAGACTCTTTCTATCTTACTGTAATCCTAGAGTAAGCAGAACATATAAATAGCTGCAGCTTCTCTCTTTCTTTCTAAGCTGCATGCTTTGAGAGGGGAAAGGGGGCAGAAGTACCAAGACATGTTATTATCTTAAAGGGACTTTTGAATCTATTAAAGTGATAGATATCACTAGGATATGCCATCATTTCATGATCAGTGGGGTTGACCTCTGGAACGCCCACTAATCCTGAGAATTATGAATCTGCAGTTCTGATTCAACGCTCTGTCCCTTTCACAGCCTTTTCCTGCATAGTGGCGCCCAGAACACCTGCGCTCCATTCAAGTCAATTGGGCTGGCTGCAGTTTCCTGCACAGCTGGGTGGATGAGGGTGCTACAGTGCAAAGAAAAACAGAAAAGGAGCCCTGCAATGAGCAAATCAGACCCTTCACTCCCAGGATTGGTGGAAGTCCCAGAGGTCAGACCACCATCTGTCATGAAGCAATGGCATATCCTACCGATATGCCATCATTTAAAGGGGGGTTTCTGTGACTTATTAATTGATGGCCTATCCTTAGGAGAGGTAACCAACTGGAGATCATCATGGGGTCCGACACCCATACCCCCACAGATCAGCTGTTTCAAATGGCAGGTCCCTAAGTCTTACTTATGTCTTGCAGGCCATGTGATGTGATTATCCCTTTTTGGTCTTCAGAAAAAATTATTGACAACTCTTATAGGCTCTGTAATGGTTGCCATTAGTGGTTGTCACCCCTGCAAATCTGGCATCAACATAATTCCTAGACATCCCATTCCCACTACCAGACAACACAAATTTATACTTGTATTTGCTGCTAATCCTATTGTAGGGGTTGTAGACCGCATGTGGCTCCTGTATGCATTTTGCTTGTTGACCTCATATTTACTAAATGAAATTTTACACGGTTTAATGTGTATTTTTTTTTTTAACATATATTTTGGTGAGCTATTAAACCTGCCTAAACAAACTCCTCTGACCTTGAACAAACTAATATTCCACGGTGCGGCCTTCTTGAATCTTTTCCAAAACCCACAAGTGGGAGAGGATCTTGGACCTCCTCCCAGAACAAAGCCAGCCTTCACTCTGGAGGCCACCTAAGGGATCAAAAGCACTGACGTACCCTCAAAATTTATTGTAGCTTATGGTTTTCTAGTCCTGACTTTTAGCAACGTAGGAAACTCTCGGATCAGAAGGTGATACGGCTAAACAACGCAGGATGTCTTAAACAGATGTCTATAAGGGGAGTTACTGATAGTGAACTTTTAGTAAATTCCAAGTCCGTCCAAATCGTAGCCCTGTGATGGTGGTGGGTACCAGTCATTAGCCCTTTCTAGAATTCCATTTATTCTTTCGAATTTCATCATCATTTTCATCAGTTTGCTATGACCGGAGTATATTTCAGTTAGGCACATGGTCTATAGGAGTATGTGCTCAATTTACGATGAGGCTACCCCGTCATAAAACTGGCTAAATCTCCACCGGAGCAGGGATCATCAAAGCAAGGCGCTAGTCTTGATAAACTCTTGCCGGGCACTCATGGGGAAAGATATTGTATGGACCCTACTTCATGAGATTGGGGTTGCACAGGGTTGTACATTTGATATGCCAATCTTAACAATTTCTCCACTTTTGCAAGATGCACCCAAATTATTAAGCAGCTCCAGCACTGCGAGAGGTCCTATGCGGCAAAATGAAATCTACACCAGTCAGGAACTACGTAGGTTTTGGGTACCACCAATTTGATGGTTTGTAGGGACTCCACACTAATCCAGTGGTGTTGCAACCTCATTTTCTGGATCGTGGGGGTCCCAAACATTACACCCGCACCAAACAATATGCCATAATTTTACGATATGGGAAATCCCCTTAAAGGAGATCTTTGGGTTCAGAATATCGATGGCCCATCGATCAAATGTACGATTGCAGCACCCGCCACAAAGTAGCGATTATGCAGCGCGTCGCAGCTTTGTCCCATTCACTCAAATACCCCTTAGACTATGTTCAGTGTAAACAATGAAGAAGCCACAGTGCTCATGCAAGTAGCTAGTGGGGGTCCAACTCTTGGCCCTCCCACTGATGAACCTAGAGAGCCCCTTTAATTCCTACAGACCACAAACAAATCCTGCCCTCTCTTCTTTTTCAACTTATAGGGGGAAACATGACTGCAGGATCTGACTACCAGGCTTTGTTTGTAGTCTGTAGTACAGGAGACACGTAGATCTGCATAGGAGCTGTGAACACAAAACGGTAGATGCAAAAGTGCAATTAATAGAAATGGTTGCAGAGTCGACCCTCACCGTGTACACGTAACATACAGCGTTTTATGAGACGCCAATCCTCTTAAGCGCTGACTTGACTGTTTGTAAACATGTAGATGTTTGTATTGAGAGCAGTAACTCGAGAGGCGTATAATATTTGGAACAAAAAGGTACAACGTTTAAACATCTTTAAACAATGCCGTCCCAGTTACCCTTGATGTGAGCTTCAAAGCGAAATGAATCACAATTGTGAAAACATCAGCGGAATCAACCCGGACTGTCATGTGATTATTTCATCTGTGTGTGTGGATGTGTAAACGCAAACAAGCCTCAGAGATTTCCAAGTGACCTGTGCGTTCCATATGTGAGCACCCGGAAACTCGCAGCCACTTGGAAACAGGTTCATAAGAAGAAAAGATAAGACTTCATATCTGGGTCGGAGACGCATCGGAAATACACATTGGCAAAGCCTCGTTGGCACATTTTGTAGGCAATTTTATAATTTATTGTTTAAATCAAGTTTTTAGGTGAAACAATTTTTTGAAAAAAAAATATTTGCAAAATTTTGGCTTTTTTTTTTTCTCAAGCCATATTCCAGATATAAAGAAAAATCCTGAAACGGCGACATTGTCACTCTGAGCTCTCCTGGCCACGCGCTTTACATAGCTGTCAGCTGAACAAGTATTTGGCCAACAGCTATTCCTCCTGACCCACATACACGTGCATGCTTTTCTGAGTGTGCATGTATTCTCAAGAGGGAGAAGAGAATCTCATTTGAGAACGAAGGGATAGAATAACTTGAAATCCAACATGACTGACCCTTCTTTCTTCGCAACATCTGCCAAAGGAGGAGAGTCGGAACAACAATATCTACAAAAGGTTCAACATTCATCAAATGTGTATGGAACCTTAAAGAGGACCTTTCACCATCCTCACCTCTTTACACCCCTTAATAGGCGCTGCCCCACTGATTCTGGCACAGTTGGATTTTTTTTCTCTAGCCCCCACCATTCCTGAGCAATCAGTGCCATTAGTTTCTGCACCAGATATGCTAATTAGGCTCTCTACTGTCAGGTGGGCAGTCCTAGACTATCTGCTTCAGTCCAGGACCGCCCACTTGGCAGCAGAGAGCCTAATTAGAGGTTCCAATTACAATAAAATTTCTATAGCCCTGGTTGTAGGTTGACAGATGGAAGTGAATATAGCTGCAGGACCCGACTACGCTGCATTTCTGTGTAGTCTGTTACCATGGAGACACATAGGTCTGCTTAGAAGACACAAAATAGTTTGATAGTTTCCAATCAAAACTATTGCAATATTGCTTCATTTTTAATTCTGGTGCAGTGAAATAACAATGTGAATGTGTACTT
Source organism: Leptodactylus fallax (assembly GCA_947044405.1). Taxonomy (NCBI): domain Eukaryota; kingdom Metazoa; phylum Chordata; class Amphibia; order Anura; family Leptodactylidae; genus Leptodactylus; species Leptodactylus fallax. Next base: position 2,303,567 of record CAMRHE010000028.1, on the reverse strand, counting down.
TTCCTTTAAGTTTAATCATTTCGCTAGATTAGAACCTTATGTCTAAGAATTCATCTCGCACATTACTCTGCAGATTTATTCAGCCAGATTATTTTGTAATGCAGTATTAAAGAAGTTTTCTGGGCTAAAATTATTCATGACCTATCCTAAGAATTGGTCATCAATATTAGGTCAGTCCAACACTTGGCAACACCACCGATCACTTGTTCTCAGCAGCTAATCTACAGATAATGGAGCAGGAAGCAGACAGCGCTGTTCTCTGTGCAGTGGCTGAACTGTGTCATTGCAGCTTAGCTCCCATTCAAGTGCAAGGAAGCTAAACTGTAATACCATGGCCTTGTCACTGCACAGAGAACAGCGCTGTCTGCTTCCTGCTCCATTATCTGTAGATTAGCTGCTGAGAACAGGTGACCGGCTGGGTTCAGACCCAGTGATGTGCTATTGGAGGCCTAACTTTAGGATAGGTCTTCAATAATTTAAGCAGTTATCCAGCATTAGAAAAAGTTGTAAACGGCGCCACCCCTGTCCATAGGTTATGTCAGGTATTGCAGCTCAGGTCCATTGAAGCGGATAGAGCTGAGCTGCAATTCCACACCCCACGAGTGGACAGCTATGTAGTGTTTCTCTCACCTTGAATTGTGCATGTGAGGAATAAGGTAAGGAGTGTCTCGCACCTCAATAATGTGGCCACCATCTTGGATAACTCGATTGAACATGAATTTTAGGGCTGTTCAATTTTTTTTTTTTTTTTTTTTTTGCCAAATAGACATTTTTCCATTAGCCCAAACCAGACAAATAACCCACTCGTAAAGTACGTCTTCCCTTCCAGCGCTGATATTTGTTTTGCTATATCTTCGTTCCATTTAATAAACAATAACAACGGGAACATTCTCACCCACAAATGTGAGGGCTAATGCCGGCGTAATAAATATATAAACTTGGACAGGTAGCTTCTGTCGTCTATTTTGTGCCTGTAGATCTGGAACAGTCTCCGTCCAGGAGTTTAATCCAACGTTATGTGATAGATCCATCCCACACTGAATAACCCCACTGGCTAAACTCAAGCTAACCCAGTCAGAGCCGTGTTTCATGCCAGATAATCATCAGCGAGGCAGCTCTGCTACAGAAACAAATAAAAAAATATCAAAAAGGTTTAAAAATTCTACCGCTCAGAACAACAAAACAAAACCGTATCGTCCAAATTACAAAGCTGAGCGCTCCCCTTATCTGCTCACATTATTTTAGCTGGGTCATCGCCGGGAAAAATAGGATATGGTTTACTGTATATACTGACTGGTAATCCATAATCTCAGAGATTATACAAAGTTTTAAAAAAAAAAAAAAAAAAATTAAAGTGTGTAATGAATAGACGTGGCACCATTATTTCATAGCATTGTATTACATGTCATTAATGTGTGTGGGGGAAACCTTACATATACATAGATTACAAAAATACAAATATATATATATAATTAACTTCAAGTTTTGCAATTTCACTTAAAGGGGTTCTTCACTTTGGGCAACTCTTAATTATTAGAATTGGTTCTCTAAAAAAAAAAGATGTTGGGATCCCCAGTGATCAGATCTAATCTGTGGGAAAAACTGCCAGTAAGTGACTCCATCAGCAGAATAGCGCTGGAGCATAATACAGGATGTAACTCAGGATCAGTACAGGATAAGTAATGTAATGTATGTACACAGTGACTGCACCAGCAGAATAGTGAGCGCAGCTCTGGAGTATAATACAGGATGTAACTCAGGATCAGTACAGGATAAGTAATGTAATGTATGTACACAGTGACTGCACCAGCAGAATAGTGATCGCAGCTCTGGAGTATAATACAGGATGTAACTCAGGATCAGTACAGGATAAGTAATGTAATGTATGTACACAGTGACTGTACCAGCAGAATAGTGAGCGCAGCTCTGGAGCATAATACAGGATGTAACTCAGGATCAGTACAGGATAAGTAATGTAATGTATGTACACAGTGACTGCACCAGCAGAATAGTGAGTGCAGCTCTGGAGTATAATACAGGATGTAACTCAGGATCAGTACAGGATAAGTAATGTAATGTATGTACACAGTGACTGCACCAGCAGAATAGTGAGTGCAGCTCTGGAGTATAATACAGGATGTAACTCAGGATCAGTACAGGATAAGTAATGTAATGTATGTACACAGTGACTGCACCAGCAGAATAGTGAGTGCAGCTCTGGAGTATAATACAGGATGTAACTCAGGATCAGTACAGGATAAGTAATGTAATGTATGTACACAGTGACTGTACCAGCAGAATAGTGAGCGCAGCTCTGGAGTATAATACAGGATGTAACTCAGGATCAGTACAGGATAAGTAATGTAATGTAATGTACAGGGCAGTGACTGCACCAGCAGAATAGTGAGTGCAGGGGTGGGCAGGGCTCCTGGAGGTATAATACAGGATGTAACTCAGGATCAGTACAGGATAAGTAATGTAATGTATGTACACAGTGACTGCACCAGCAGAATAGTGAGTGCAGCACTGGAGTATAATACAGGATGTAACTCAGGATCAGTACAGGATAAGTAATGTAATGTATGTACACAGTGACTGTACCAGCAGAATAGTGAGTACAGCTCTGGCGTATAATACAGGATGTAACTCAGGATCAGTACAGGATAAGTAATGTAATGTATGTACACAGTGACTGCAGCAGCAGAATAGTGAGTGCAGCTCTGGAGTATAATACAGGATGTAACTCAGGATCAGTACAGGATAAGTAATGTATGTACACAGTGACTGTACCAGCAGAATGGTGAGCGCAGCTCTGGAGTATAATACAGGATCAGTACAGGATAACTAATGTAATGTATGTACACAGTGACTGCACCAGCAGAATAGTGAGTGCAGCTCTGGAGTATAATACAGGATATAACTCAGGATCAGTACAGGATAAGTAATGTAACGTATGTACACAGTGACTGCACCAGCAGAATAGTGAGTGCAGCACTGGAGTATAATACAGGATGTAACTCAGGATCAGTACAGGATAAGTAATGTAATGTATGTACACAGTGACTGTACCAGCCGAATAGTGAGCGCAGCTCTGGAGTATAATACAGGATGTAACTCAGGATAAGTAATGTAATGTATGTACACAGTGACTGCACCAGCAGAATAGTGAGTGCAGCTCTGGAGTATAATACAGGATGTAACTCAGGATCAGTACAGGATAAGTAATGTATGTACACAGTGACTGTACCAGCAGAATGGTGAGCGCAGCTCTGGAGTATAATACAGGATGTCTCAGCAGTACAGGATAAGTAATGTAATGTATGTACACAGTGACTGCACCAGCAGAATAGTGAGTGCAGCACTGGAGTATAATACAGGATGTAACTCAGGATCAGTACAGGATAAGTAATGTAATGTATGTACACAGTGACTGTACCAGCAGAATAGTGAGCGCAGCTCTGGAGTATAATACAGGATGTAACTCAGGATCAGTACAGGATAAGTAATGTAATGTATGTACACAGTGACTGCACCAGCAGAATAGTGAGTGCAGCTCTGGAGTATAATACAGGATGTAACTCAGGATCAGTACAGGATAAGTAATGTATGTACACAGTGACTGTACCAGCAGAATGGTGAGCGCAGCTCTGGAGTATAATACAGGATCAGTACAGGATAAGTAATGTAATGTATGTACACAGTGACTGCACCAGCAGAATAGTGAGTGCAGCACTGGAGTATAATACAGGATGTAACTCAGGATCAGTACAGGATAAGTAATGTAATGTATGTACACAGTGACTGTACCAGCCGAATAGTGAGCGCAGCTCTGGAGTATAATACAGGATGTAACTCAGGATAAGTAATGTAATGTATGTACACATGACTGTACCATCAGAATAGTGAGTGCAGCTCTGGAGTATAACACAGGATGTAACTCAGGATAAGTAATGTAATGTATGTACACAGTGACTGCACCAGCAGAATAGTGAGTGCAGCTCTGGAGTATAATACAGGATGTAACTCAGGATCAGTACAGGATAAGTAATGTAATGTATGTACACAGTGACTGCACCAGCAGAATAGTGAGTGCAGCACTGGAGTATAATACAGGATGTAACTCAGGATCAGTACAGGATAAGTAATGTAATGTATGTACACAGTGACTGTACCAGCAGAATAGTGAGTACAGCTCTGGCGTATAATACAGGATGTAACTCAGGATCAGTACAGGATAAGTAATGTAATGTATGTACACAGTGACTGCAGCAGCAGAATAGTGAGTGCAGCTCTGGAGTATAATACAGGATGTAACTCAGGATCAGTACAGGATAAGTAATGTATGTACACAGTGACTGTACCAGCAGAATGGTGAGCGCAGCTCTGGAGTATAATACAGGATCAGTACAGGATAAGTAATGTAATGTATGTACACAGTGACTGCACCAGCAGAATAGTGAGTGCAGCACTGGAGTATAATACAGGATGTAACTCAGGATCAGTACAGGATAAGTAATGTAATGTATGTACACAGTGACTGTACCAGCCGAATAGTGAGCGCAGCTCTGGAGTATAATACAGGATGTAACTCAGGATAAGTAATGTAATGTATGTACACATGACTGTACCATCAGAATAGTGAGTGCAGCTCTGGAGTATAACACAGGATGTAACTCAGGATAAGTAATGTAATGTATGTACACAGTGACTGCACCAGCAGAATAGTGAGTGCAGCTCTGGAGTATAATACAGGATGAAACTCAGTATCAGTACAGGATAAGTAATGTATGTACACAGTGACTGTACCAGCAGAATAGTGAGCGCAGCTCTGGAGTATAATACAGGATGTAACTCAGGATCAGTACAGGATAAGTAATGTAATGTATGTACACAGTGACTGCACCAGCAGAATAGTGAGTGCAGCACTGGAGTATAATACAGGATGTAACTCAGGATCAGTACAGGATAAGTAATGTAATGTATGTACACAGTGACTGTACCAGCAGAATAGTGAGCGCAGCTCTGGAGTATAACACAGGATGTATATGGATAAGTAATGTAATGTATGTACACATGACTGTACCAGCAGAATAGTGAGTGCAGCTCTGGAATATAACACAGGATGTAACTCAGGATAAGTAATGTAATGTATGTACACAGTGACTGCACCAGCAGAATAGTGAGTGCAGCTCTGGAGTATAATACAGGATGAAACTCAGTATCAGTACAGGAAAAGTATTTCATCATACATTTCCAGGAGGAATAACAGAGGAACAAAGCATTACTAAGTTATAAGAATTGTTATTTAATTGGGAATATGAGTATATACTAAAACAAACATTAGTAGAGATGACAGATCTTTCTTAGGAAGACACATTAGGAGCGGGGTATGTTGTCTAACAACCTTTACATGGCAGCAGTGGGCAAATGCCCTGAGCTCCTTGTCTACTGTAAGTGTTCCTTCCTGGGTGCTATAGAAACTTATATCCCTGAGATACCATTGGTACCATAATCGGTACTAGCCCAACAAAAGGCATCAGATATTTTCTTAAAGCTATATTCCACGCTGGGCTTTGTAGTGCCCGTCGTTCTTCTAAGCCTCGCTTGACTTCCCTATTAAGTATAAGTCTCCCAGAGCCCTAAATGAGAATCCTGTCCCTGCACTGTAATGCACTGAGTCTTTGTTTAGCAATATCCATGATAAACCGGCCCATTATCTAGCGCTAATATTATAGGGAGATATTATGCTGTTTTGCGGCTTCTTGGCACTTACCTAACACATCAGAAAGTGATTGTGGAATTTTAAATAGCTATACAAATGGCTGACATAGAAATTTAACTTTGCTTTGACCTTATTTTAATTCCGAAGATGACTGCCGAATGACTTTGTTGCGACGGAATGTAACGCGGCGGTTAAATCACTCCAGAGTATAAAATCTTTGTTTTGGCGTAATATGGATGCATAAACATTTGTACCCCATACTAACCCTATAAACATCACAATCCATCAGTACAATTACAAGAAAGATTGTTTGTTTTCACACTTAAAGCAGACATGAAATAGAGTGTCCTTAACTTAATCACCACCTTGATTTACCACATTTGCATACATTTGCATATTAATTGGACTACAGATTAAAATTGGTTTTGTAATTTTAATTAAGTGTCCGCAAAGGTAAATGATTAGAACTGTTTAAAATACGTTCTGACACAAATAGCGGTTCGGGCTTTTGTGATGATGTTTTTGTGGAATTACATTCAGAAAGTGGCTTTTTTATGGCAGCAATTTTAATCTTAAATAGATTATACAGTCAAACAAAACTCCCGATTCATAATCAGTTTTTTTTTTCTCGCTTTCCGAGATGCGTTTAATATTTCGCTGGTTTTTGCCACTTGATAGAAATGTCCTTTTGGATATGTTATCACTCCTGCCGCGGTGACGAATGGAGGTCTTTCGGATCTTTCACGTGATATCGAGGTATAGCCTAGATGACACTTTTATTTTTGTGCTGATGTTTTTTTTATTGCGCCACCCTATTCCACGGTGATGTACAATCAGGGAGGCAGTGTGCAAAGAACAAACACTTTAAAGGGTTTTTCTGACCGATAGGTGGTTCTAAAGGGGTTCCACAGAATAGCTGGTGGTCAGACACCCGGACCCCATACAGATCAGCTTTTGCAGGAGCCTCAGGGTGCCGGAAGCTGCTAACGGACGGGGAGCGCACTTATTCAAGTAATAGGAGTGGCACTGCAATTCCCTGGAACAACCAATATGCAGTGGACAGGGCTCATCCACTAACCGCTGATCTGTGCGCAGTCCGGGTGTCGGACCCCGACGGATCATATATTGATGATTGGTCAACAGGATTAAAATTGAGAGAGTTATGCACCTGGATACCAAACTGATCGGCTGATCTGGCCATGTCCTGCCGCCGCAAGCTACTGATCAAGACAGGGACCGGAAGCAGCTCTGCTCCTATTCAAGTAAAAGGCACAGATCTATAGCCCATCTACTTTATAGGGGTGGCAATGGAGGATCGAAACTTCGCATCTCTTACCTGATTAGGAGCCGGATCAGCTGATCGGTGCAGGGTCCAGGTGTCGGACTCACATTACTCAGATACTGATGGCCTATACTATCCTTAGTCCATCTTGACAGAAAACTCATTTAAAGGGATTGTCTGGCTGGAGGCCACACAAAATCCCCGCATCCTCGCGCACCACCATGCTGAAGTGGATGTCCAGAAAAGATCAGAATGGGTTAAAACATAAAAGAAGCAGTACTGATGAATTCCCCTCCGATCCAGTTCAGATGCTGCTTGGGTCTACTTCCTAAAAATGACCACTGAGCCAATCACTGGCCATAGCTCAGACCCGTCTCATCCTGTGATTGGCATTTCCTGTGTGTGTAGGCTGGTGGAGGACTGCGCAGAGTCGCAACGGGCGTGTCAGGCGTGCAGTTAGGTGACTACCGCTTGTCTTGTTTTAAAACTTATGCCGAGCCTATTTTAAAAAGTTTTTGTTAACACTTTAAACAGCCCATTTATTGGAGGGATACACAACCTTTGGCTCAGGGGTCCCCGGCCATCTTTGACACCCTCATATTTGGGACTTGTCCATGTTCATTCTCCAAAAAGGAACAGATAGTTGTGCATGAATGTGGCGCTCTCCATTGTAGTTTACAGGATGATATAAAATTAGTTGCCTGTTTCCATAAGTTATGGCCACCTCAACCCCAAATAGGGGAGCAGTTGTCCCAGACAGATTGGATGATGTTGAGATCAGAGCTATAGCTATGGGGGACATATCATCACTTCCAGGACTCTTCCTCCAAAGGTCACACCAAATATTGGGGTTACTATGAGTAGATGGGTGAAGAGACCTATGGGCCACTGGGGTTACTATGAGTAGATGGGTGCAGGGCTATGGGACACTGGGATTACTATGAGTAGATGGGTACAGACCTATGGGCCATTGGGGTTACTATGAGTAGATGGGTGCAGAGACCTATGGGCCATTGGGGTTACTATGAGTAGATGGGTGCAGAGCTATGGGACACTGGGATTACTATGAGTAGATGGGTGCAGAGCTATGGGACACTGGGATTACTATGAGTAGATGGGTGCAGAGACCTATGGGCCACTGGGGCTACTATGAGTAGATGGGTACAGACCTAGGGCCATTGGGGTTACTATGAGAAGATGGGTGCAGAGACCTATGGGCCACTGGGGTTACTATGAGTAGATGGGTGCAGAGACCTATGGGTCACTGGAGTTACTATGAGTAGATGGATACAGACCTAGGGCCATTGGGGTTACTATGAGAAGATGGGTGCAGAGCTATGGGCCACTGGGGTTACTATGAGTAGATGGGTGCAGAGCTATGGGCCACTGGGGTTACTATGAGTAGATGGGTGCAGACCTATGGGCCATTGGGGTTACTATGAGTAGATGGGTACAGACCTATGGGCCATTGGGGTTACTATGAGTAGATGGGTACAGACCTATGGGCCATTGGGGTTACTATGAGTAGATGGGCACAGACCTATGGGCCATTGGGGTTACTATGAGTAGATGGGTACAGACCTATGGGCCATTGGGGTTACTATGAGTAGATGGGTACAGACCTATAGGCCATTGGGGTTACTATGAGTAGATGGGTACAGACCTATGGGCCACTGGGGTTACTATGAGTAGATGGGTGCAGAGCTACGGGCCACTGGGGTTACTATGAGTAGATGGGTACAGACCTATGGGCCATTGGGGTTACTATGAGTAGATGGGTGCAGAGACCTATGGGCCATTGGGGTTACTATGAGTAGATGGGTACAGACCTATGAGCCATTGGGGTTACTATGAGTAGATGGGTACAGACCTATGGGCCATTGGGGTTACTATGAGTAGATGGGTACAGACCTATGGGCCATTGGGGTTACTATGAGTAGATGGGTGCAGGGCTATGGGACACTGGGATTACTATGAGTAGATGGGTACAGACCTATGGGCCATTGGGGTTACTATGAGTAGATGGGTGCAGAGACCTATGGGCCATTGGGGTTACTATGAGTAGATGGGTGCAGAGCTATGGGACACTGGGATTACTATGAGTAGATGGGTGCAGAGCTATGGGACACTGGGATTACTATGAGTAGATGGGTGCAGAGACCTATGGGCCACTGGGGCTACTATGAGTAGATGGGTACAGACCTAGGGCCATTGGGGTTACTATGAGAAGATGGGTGCAGAGACCTATGGGCCACTGGGGTTACTATGAGTAGATGGGTGCAGAGACCTATGGGTCACTGGAGTTACTATGAGTAGATGGATACAGACCTAGGGCCATTGGGGTTACTATGAGAAGATGGGTGCAGAGCTATGGGCCACTGGGGTTACTATGAGTAGATGGGTGCAGAGCTATGGGCCACTGGGGTTACTATGAGTAGATGGGTACAGACCTATGGGCCATTGGGGTTACTATGAGTAGATGGGTACAGACCTATGGGCCATTGGGGTTACTATGAGTAGATGGGCACAGACCTATGGGCCATTGGGGTTACTATGAGTAGATGGGTACAGACCTATGGGCCATTGGGGTTACTATGAGTAGATGGGTACAGACCTATAGGCCATTGGGGTTACTATGAGTAGATGGGTACAGACCTATGGGCCACTGGGGTTACTATGAGTAGATGGGTGCAGAGCTACGGGCCACTGGGGTTACTATGAGTAGATGGGTACAGACCTATAGGCCATTGGGGTTACTATGAGTAGATGGGTACAGACCTATGGGCCATTGGGGTTACTATGAGTAGATGGGTACAGACCTATGGGCCACTGGGGTTACTATGAGTAGATGGGTACAGACCTATGGGCCATTGGGGTTACTATGAGTAGATGGGTACAGACCTATGGGCCATTGGGGTTACTATGAGTAGATGGGTACAGACCTATGGGCCATTGGGGTTACTATGAGTAGATGGGTACAGACCTATGGGCCATTGGGGTTACTATGAGTAGATGGGTGCAGAGACCTATTGAGCTGTTTTTGTAGACGTTGGACCATACCTTTCGTTCTACATACACCCTTTATAATGCATTTTGAGGATATTAGGAGGTCTCCTGCAGGTAGATGCTACAAATCTTACTTTCCCCACCCTTAGACAGATGTCCCAGACCCTTCAGTCCTTTCCAGCTGTAACACCTGTGTCCAAACGCACCTTGTAAATTCTGTCTATTGCCGCTCACTTTTTGCTTGGCTCTGGCGATGAATAATCTCCGCTCACGGGTTTTTCATCAAAGATGGCGTTGTTCCTGTAGGTTAGAGCCCGCCGTACTATGCCCCCCTACCTTATGAATGGACAGATAGGTGTGTATGCTTCATGCACATAGCACTTTTTAACACGGGTGCAAATATATCTTCATGTAGAACGTCAGTTATCAAAACCAGATGTGCCAAGTGGAACATTTCACAGACATTAATAACATTACTTACCTGTAAGTTCTAAGCTGAGTTTAACGGCTCGCGATCGGTGCCAGAAGTAACTGCCAATAAACTGCCAAGCATCGGCTGCTGGCAAGACTTACGCTTGGTAAGATTATGCTAGCACAGAACATTACAGTATCGATTCAGGAGAAACACCACCGCAAGCTCTTTGATGGGGACTTCAGTGAAACATATAATTACATTCTCTAGATATGTATTTAACGCTCTGTATGGATTATGGATTCTGAACAAGGAATATATGTATTACGTGATACAAAAAGCTTCAGACGCCCGGTGTGCAGCCTGTGGGGTCAGGACTGAGCCTGGTGCCAAGTGTGTGAGCAATCCACGGGACCGGAGAGACCGATGGGGTACTGAATTTCATTGGGCGGTTCTCTTGGGAATTTCTTATTCAATCGGCGTCATCTTGAGGTTTATTGCAATTGCTACAAAATTGTTTCTTATCTTGGGGAGAGAATTTGGAACGAAAGGTAAAGGGGTTGTCAGGCAATGGTACATGGTGTCCCGCTTGCTGGAGGTCTAGAAAAAAATTGGCTATGAACGCATTTGGTTAAAACATACATTACTTAAAGTTATTTTTTTGTATTTAAATATTAAAACTAGATAGTGAAATCTATCACTTATTTCTAGTCTGTTTTTATTTTCTGATTTTTTTGAATTTTTTTTGTACATGACTATGGGGGCGGCCATCTTGCCTGAACTTCTCTATACCAGTCTCATGACCATGGGTAGCAGTAAATTGTACCCAACATATTGAGGTCCACGGGTTTTCTAGACATGCTTTGTGCAGGGAGGGGGAGGAGATAAGCTGTGACATCATCTGTTATCAGTAGTGGATGTAATGATGGGTCAGTGGTGCTATCTATAGAGGTATTATTTTCTATTGTAATCCTGTCTGTGATGTAAGTGAGGTGACAGCTGCAAAGAAAATTCCTACAAAATTGGCAAGTGGCTGTCTATGATTAGGCCTAGTGGCCAGAGTGAAAATTGCAGAATATAGTACTTTTTTTTATATATATATATATATATATATATATATATATATATATATACAGATAGTTACATGGAAAATGTAAAAATAAATGCCTTTCCTCTAAAGTGATTATGCAGTTTCTAATAATGATGGCCTACCATTAGAATAGGTCATCAATATTAGATCTGTGTAGGTCTGACAGATGCAACACCCGCAGATCTACTGCCCCAGGAGAGCGCAGCTCACGGTAATGTTTACATGCAATGAGAGATGTGCTGCTCACTTGCCATGTGGATTTTGGTATTGCAGCGCTCTCTCATAGGCTTCAATGGGGCAGAGCTTCATTACCAAAACCCGCCTCTACAGGCATCACATGACATCATCTCTTTAGACAGGTAAGTGAACACAGGTGAGGAGCAGCAGGTACTGTAAGTAATGCTTCTTTTACTATTTTATATGATTTGTCTAATTTGGACATCTCCTTTAATAAAGACGATTTACACATATTGCAGTGTATCGTCTTACTCTCTGGTGCCCGGTGTTGCCCTCCTGGCTACAGCTGCCCTCCTGCATCACACTGCTCTGCTGTGGGTCACGTGCACAGACTTTCAACCTTGTAGCAGTGCCCAGGTTACCCAGGTTTAATAGGGAACCCTCCTCATGACTTCAGCAATAAAATCTGTTTGTCTCCTACTGTACACTGTAGGGTTATAGGTTTGACTCCTACTGTACCCTATAGGGTTATAGGTTTGGCTCCTACTGTACACTATAGGGTTATAGGTTTGTCTCCTACTGTACACTGTAGGGTTATAGGTTTGTCTCCTACCGTACACTATAGGGTTATAGGTTTGGCTCCTACTGTACATTTTAAGGTTATAGGTTGACTTCATGGACCCGTGTCTTCATTCAACCTCATCTACTATGTTACTGTTTGCAAAAGTATTATTATTTCAAGTAATTGGTGATGTATGTGAGTGATGTCTTCACTCTCTCTGATTTCTGGACAACCCCTTTAATGGGACTTGAATGGCACTGAGCTACAAACATCGACCTCTTCAGTTTCGTGGCAGTGGTGCTTGGTTTTGGACCCCCAACAATCTGATACTGATGACCTATCTGTCATGATATTAGGTGCAGGTATGGTCTTATGATATCTATATTGGTCTATAATACTGCACATACTGCAAATGGGATGTGGTCAAACTACTATTGTCCTGTCCCTGAAGCAATCATCCATTTGGTCAAAAGCCTTCATCTGCATAAGACTGCAACCTTCACTAACCCAGCGGGGGTTCATTTAGACAGGATATCTTATGCAAACGATCCACATATAGTTGCCAGACACCCTGGCACCATTATTAGTTCGGAGGGCTTATGGTTTTATGACAATATCTGGCCTTGGGAACATCTTACAGTCAATCCGATGCGACAGGTACCCAGATGCGACAGGTCAAGGCGCACGCTCAGAATATACACATGTCACAGTTCAACGCCCAGGAAAGGTCCGGGCACTGATCTCCTTACCCAAAGGGAGCTGGAGTGTCAATATTGGACTCTATGTATTGGGGGTCTCGCCAGGGACCCCATTATACTACCAGCCAGACTCTATAAACATCATGCCTAGAATTATACTGAAAAGTTATTCTGAGAGATGTAGAGAGGGGGCGGGGGCTTCTCCCCCTGGTGATCTCACTCAGGGAGGAGACCAGGGGAGACAAAAGGGCTCCGCCCAGGCTGAACCAGGCTCTGTTGTCTGGTGAATTTGGAGATGCACGCTTCTTGGAGGCCAGCTGTGGGGGAAGGCAACCATGTGATGACCATGTGGTTGACATGCCATGCGGCCTAAGCAGTTAGGCTTGAGGCCTTGTTGTGGACCTAAAAGAGATGTCCCTGCATGTAAGCAACACATGCTTTGCCCAAGACTGTGCCCTGAGTCTACCACATGGGCTCAGAGAAATGGACTAACTGCTTGTTCCAGAGGTCTTCGGCCATTTTACTCTGCTAAAGATGATCTGCTACTGGATGTCCACAAGATACGTGCCCTGGCAACCTTGGAAGTCAGAGATACCTTCACAAGCTGGTGTTGGTAATATATATTCTTTTCTTTCTATTATCCCCATTTTTATTTTATGTACCGTGTTATGCTGTTTTCACTTGTATCTGCTTGTTAATCGCTGCATGTATTCTATGTATGTGTTAAGTGACTAGTGCCGACCCATTTAGGGGTTAATAAATGTATAAAATTTAGAAGGCCCGTTTTGCGTATTATCTTCTGTTGACCCGCCTCACTCACGGAAAGTGGGTGTGAGGTAATCGAAGCGATCGTAGGTAGGCCAGGAGCGAGTCTTGGTAAAACCTGGATCCTTCACACTATCCTAAAGATTGATCATCACTATGAAAGTCTCAGAAAACCCCCTTTAATAGGGCGAGGTCCCCCATTCAGGATTATTAACCTGTTTATGGCCTTATTCACACATCAGTGATTTACATCAGTAATTGTGTACCAAAACTAGGAGCAGACCAAAAACAGAAAACTTATTATACTTTCTATTATACTCCACCTCTGCATTGTCTCTACTCTTGGTTTTGGCTCACAAACACTGAGGTGTGAATAAGGCCTAAAAAGAATCAAACAAATAGTGTAGACAAACTAAGCAACAGGTCAAGAATGAAATATATACATCTACGTGAAACTTTTGTATAGTAGTGAGAATTCCCCAAGACCGGCGTATTGTATGCTAGTCCTGACGTCCCCTGCGCCGGTGCTGGATCTGCTGTGTCTCACCACATCCTCTGGTTGTCCGTGTACCTTGGCTGAAATCAACACAAGTTATGGAAACCTCCGGTTTGTGACTTTTTTTACGCCACCAAAGTGGTGAAGATTCTTAAACGAATCTGCCCCGTTGTCTTTATAGTGAAGTCGGGTAAGTTATTTTTTTGACATCTCGGCAGTGAAGAGCCATAAGAGCCCTTGTTTCTTTTTGGCTGTATAGAAGGTTATGGCTGCCCTGAAGAGTTAGAGGCCTCTTTTTCTTGTAGTGATTCAGTCTAATTCAAAAAGTTGCATCTGAGTTTTCCATACAAGATTATATCCAGAACAATTTTTTGTATATTTTATATGTTTGATTTTAGACGCCTTCCCTTAAACCTCTAGAATCAGACTCGCCTGCAGACCGGTTTCCCGGAACAATAGTCTACCCTTGATTTCACAGCGTTAATACAAGTTATGGGATCATCTGCATTCAGATGCTAGCAATAGCAACAACTGATCTTCTAGGCTCGGAGGCACTTTAAGGACCACCAGTCAGTTTCGCTCTGCACCTATTTTCCCTTAATGAACATGCCCCTCTCCCCGGTCGGAAACGTCTGCCGTCCAGATTTTCCCACACAGCACTATCACTGTGATAACCGGCAGTCCAGCTGTGAGGAAGCTCTAGATAAATATTCACAATGGTACGGCTGAGACGTTAACTTTTTTTTTTTTCTTCTCCAAACTTCGAGGGTTTTGTTTTAAAGAATTTATAAGTTACATTTGCATCCAAGTATCATTTTAAGGATAGCGAGCTTAAATAATGGAGGCATGGGGGAAATATAATATTACGATAATGTTCTTTGGTGCGGTTTGGAAGGTTTAGAAAACATTTGGAAACATTTTTCTCATAAAGTCACTTAACTATTAAAGTGTTATCATAGCCTTTCCTCTCGCATTCTGCAAAGTACTTTTGTGAAGCAGCGTCTCCGCGCGTAAGGAGGGGGGAGGCGAGCAGCGATCCTGATTAGAAGGATTTCCATAAAAACAGGAAATTGCATTCTTTTAGTATCCTTGCATTAATTTAATAAAAAAAAGATGCAACCAAATAATGACGAGGTGAATTAAGGGTACGGTATCGCTTTACAGCTAATGCCCTTAAATGCTCGCCATTATCCCGTTCCAGCGAGTTATCTGTGATCTTGGCTGCTTTGAACATATTTTATGCATTGCAGAGAGAGGAACTTGGTAATATCACTATTTTAATGGAAATCTGTCATTACTAATGTACACGTAGGGCGGAAGGTAACACGAAGCCCTCGTCTTATGACCATTTTAACAAAAGATTAACAGCCTTTAGCCCCCATCACTCAATGAATGCCTCATTTTGTCACGTCGCTGCTCACGGACCGTCACACCCAACACTATTATATATATATTTTTTTTTTTATTTACTTTTATTTATTAATTTTTTTATTACTATTATTTTTTTTTAGCTAACATTTATTTTTTTATTTATTTTCATTTATAATTTTTTATTATTTGTTTTTCAGCTAACATTTTTTTATTTATTTATTTTTATTTAGAATTTTTTATTTTTTTAGCGAACATATTTATTTTTTATTTACTTTTATTTATTCATTTTTTACTTTTTTTTTTATAACCTATTTATCTTTTATTTACTTTCATATACATTTTTTTAAAATTTTTTTTACCTAACATTTATTTTTTATTTTCTTTTATATAATTTTTTTAAAATTTTTTTGCTAACATATTTATTTTTTTATTTACTTTTATATACATTTTTAAATTTTTTTTTACCTAACATATTTATTTTTTGACATTTAAATGAGGAGATAAAAAATTAACAAAATCTCGGAACAAGCCTTTAATCGGAAATTACTTTTGTCAGAATTTATTTTTGTTTTGTGTACATTATTTAACCTCTTCCCGCCACAGCCTTTTTTCATTTTTTGATTTTCGTTTTTTAACTCCCCACCTTTCATAACTTTTTAATTTTTCCATTCACAGATCCATATGAGGGCTTACTTTGTGTGGGACAAATTGTACTTTGCAATGGTAGCATTTAATATTCCATATGATGTACTGGGAAGCTGGAGAAAACTTCAGAATGGGGTGGAATTAGAGACAAACTGCATTTGCAACATTTTCTTGCTTTTACAGCATTCAGTGTTCTTTATATTCTTTTTTACATAAAGGTTTCTTTTTTGCAACCCAAGATGTAGTTTTTATTTATCCTGTTGTGGGGAATGCCTGACATTTTGATCACTCTTTATTTTTCGGAGTCAGAATGGCAAAAAAACAGCAATATGGCACTTTTTATCGCAATGATGTCTACCATATGAGATATATACAGTGATACCTCTTTGGGACGAGCCCCCAAACTTGCATTAAAAGGGGGTGATCTTCTCAAAGAAGATGACTAATATGGAAAACAGAAAATCTTCCACAGAAAATGTGGTCTTCTCAAAGAGGTGGTCTTTTGGAGAGGTTTCACTGTATATGGCAGATATGGCGCCCCCTCTGCTTCTGAGCAAGCGCCGTATTTAAAGTTCCATACTATTGCAGATGTCAGCAAGGGGTTAAAGGAGTAGTTCCTAGATCTATGGAGTCTGTAAACCAAACCACCTGACTCCTCAATTTTTCCACAGTCCGACCTCTAGCGCCATCTATTGTTTAGGTCATTGCCCGAGTTTCATGAAGCCTTGTGAGACGACTTGGGATATAAGCCAAACCAGAAAATCTCTTCCAAAAAGAAAAGGAACCCATCCAGCAAAAACCCTTACACCTGTTTTGGGGTTCTGGTTCCCCGTCACTGTAGAACAGGGCTCTGTTTGGCTAGGTAAGAGCCCATTGTTATGGCACCATGATTAATATATATATAAAGTTTATTGAAATTAACATTGTCAAAATTTGTGTTATATTCAGCATTTTAGCCCCTGACCAGATACTCTTGTGTAGACAAAGAAGATACATTTCATAGTTTAGGCATACAACGTGTTCATTTCAGTAAACTTTATACAAATCCGGAGTACCCCTTTAAACTATATATATCTAAATAGACATTGATTCCAGTAATAAATCTGCTTAATGCACCATCGAAGCAGAGTTGCCGATTCTCTTGGACCATGTGTGCTTAATGTGTTTTCTTTTTCAATGTTGGAACATAACAAGATTTCATAGAAAACATGCCGTATAGAGCGAGCGCGTCGTCATAATTCAGTATAATTCAGACCAGAAGAAGAGGTAAACCTTTAATGCAGTCTCTCCTCTTAGATAATGGTTTACTGACAGATTTATGGCGCACAGTCTCAGCAGAAATCTGTACCTTAGCCCTGTGTGAGTGACGGGCTGTAAGTGCTCTTGTCGTGGAGAGCTGACGGCTTTCTGATTGAGCAGCATGGCTAGTAGACTTGGCGTCTTATCTGCGTTTTGATTGGCCCTTGACATATTGTAGGCTAAATAAACAATCTGTTTCATTCCATGCAACACTAATATTTCATTGTATCTCTACAGTATCCCAGTGACAAGAAGGAATGTTTCCCACCAAAAAAGTGCAATGTCAGGGGCGGCCCTTGCAAAAAATAGGGAGTTTGACAAATTCTTCCACCTTCACAACTACATTTTTTAATTTTCCAGATATATCTAGAATTACAAAATTAAGCAATTTTACAATAGAACTTAATTAAAAATATACTACATTATCATTCCTAAGCAGATACTTTGTCTCCTTGGTAACAGACGACAAACAAATTCTGTAGTCATCCTTCCTTCCTGTTGGTGCCTACTTATGCTAACATACTTTATGTAGGCCAGCAAGGAGTAAGGTTTGGATAGAAGATACTTTGACTGCAGGATCAGACTACACAGAGTTTGTTGTCTGTTACTATGGATACACATAGTCTGCATAGGAACTGCAGAAACAAAATAGTGGGAAAATTTCATTAGAATTGGTTCATTTTTATCAATGTATCAATGAAATAAAAAAAAGTTGGTTGGTAAAGTGCCTAGCCTAGGGAAGAAACTTAGCTGTATGGTGACTAAGTGGTTATCACTGTTGTCTTGCAGCGCTGGAGTTCATATCCCACCAAGTTTAACATCTGCTTAGATGTTTTTTTGTTTTTCCTATATTTGTGTTAGTTTTCTCCAGGTTCTTTGGTTATAATCCAAAAATTTCTGGTAGTCATGCCGGATTATGAGCCCCATGGGGATTGTGACTTATTTAAAGGGGTTGTCCAGGACCTGATTCTGATGAGCTATCTTGTGGTATATCAGATCAGTCGGGGTCCAACACCCAGACCCAGTTCCGATCAGTTGTTTCGGCTGCGGAAGTTGTATACAAGGTACAGTATACAGCTGCAAGCAGCTCGGCTCCTATTCAAGTGAATGGGAGCCGATGGTGCCAGGGAAGTGCAGTTTCACTCCCATTCACTTGCACAGGAGTAGAGCTGCTTCTGGCCATATACCTCGTATGCAGCTTACGACAGCTGGATCAGCTGATCGGTGCCGGTTCTGGGTGTCGGATCTCCACCGATCAGATACTGATGCTCTCATTCTGTGCCAGCAGAATTGACAGGCATAATAGTACTGCATACAAAAAGTCAAAAACCATGATGGACCCTATTATAAGTCAGTGTGGTCTGTCAGGTGGCAGATCCGGCTGTGCACGGTGGTTTCCATTACCATTCCGTTTTGCAAACAGATCCTTAGATGACTTTTGTAGGAAGTATAATATACACTTCTCGCCCATATATTACATCCCCGAATATATCCACTAGCCTATTACATTGGATTCAGCAGATCCAGATTGTACTCAAGGCATTGTTCTAATTATGTAATGGACCGGCACCTCCAATACATTCCACCATCTAATACTCTGCACTTGCTGATGATGTCATCCACGAAATAAAAAGGGTTTAAATAGTTCTGTTCTGTCAACAGATCGCCCCCTCTAAGTAATGTACGAGGTCCTTCCCCGTCCAGATTGTGTTGTTGGATTCTGGAACGGTCGGATCTGAAACAATGTGCCATAGAGCGCGGAGGCTCTCCCTCCTAATTCACTGTAACACAAACCAGAGCCAGCATCAGCGCTTTAATGTGGTTTCTCTTATTCAAAAATGACATCAGTATCTTTCCATTCTTTTTTTTTTTTACCCTTTTCTTTCTTTTTACTATTTTGTTTCCCTCCAAAAACGGTTCACAGATACGATGTTCGTGCCAGTGAAGGCAACGTGAACCCCTGAGAAACTTTCTATCAATGTAATGAGGTGGTGTTTATAAACAGATAAAAGTTTAGACATGAACCTTTAAAAATCCTTAAAGGGGACCTTTCACCATCTCCACCCAATCCAGTTCTTTACATCTTTCAATAGATGCCACATCGCTGATTCTGGAGCAGTTGGGATTTTTTCTGTAGCCCTCACCACTCTGCAGCAATCGGTGCCATTAGTTTCAGCACAGTTATGTTTATTGTCATTTGGGCGGTGTCAGACAGGAGTAGAAAGACAGGGACCGCCCACCTGAAGTTAGAGAGCATAATTGTACTGAAAATAACTGAATTGATTGCTCAGGAATGGTGGGGGCTAGAGAAAAAAATTCCAATGCTAGAATCAGTGGAGTGGCACCTGTTAAAGAATGCAAAGCGTTGGTGGAGGTGGTGAAAGGTCCTCTTTAAAGGGAGTTTCCACCTTTTGCATTCTTGATGTTGCACTGAAATCTTATTATTTAAGTTGGTTGTCTGGTTTAGATAAATCCATCATTAAAGAGGATGTTTCACCATCTCCGGCAACTCAAACTCCTTGGATCCTGGAAATAGGAGCTGTTCCACTGATTGCGGTGTGGTTGGAACTTTTTCTCTAGCCCCCACCTTTCCTGAGCAGTCAGTGCTGTTAGTTTCAGCACCCGATATGCTAATTAGGTCTCTACTACTGTGTGGTTGCGGGCTGGAGCAGAGAGACAGGGACCACCCACTTGACAGTAGAGAGCCTATTTAGCATATTAAAAGGGGGAGATCCTCCTGTTCTGATAACCAGAGGATAGAGTGACTACAAAGAGCAGGCTCTTGTTCCGGAGGACCTAGCATGTTCATGCAATCAGTGTAATTCTTAATTTATCCTGAAGGGGCACTGCAGGGGAATTAAATACTTGTTGCTGGGTTCTTCTTTGGGTTACAGCTGGTCGCTGTGAGTCTCTGCACATGATCAGCTTATTTTCTGAGATCCTTTTGTTATTTTTCAGGTTTAACCTCTCTTTTTGACCTGAAATTTTTAGTTAGACTGCATTAATCCACCTTCAAACATATAATACTCACGTAAGCCCAAGAAGCTTAGATACGTTTTGCAGGGTCTCACTTGCCAGAAAGTGTATCTGTAGAGAAGTGGTTAAGCCATAGTTGAAGGGGTTTTCTGGCATAAATTAAAAACCTGGGGCTGGATTGGGGTAAAATTAAAATAAAAAATTATATCTTCTACAAGTTCGGTTTTGTGTCCCCCATTTCCTCCAGACCACAGATTGCCCGTGAAGCTCAGGCGATGGCTGTATCTAATCACTGATTTCAGCAGTCACATGTTGGGTACCGGTGACATATATGTAATGATGTTACCGGGAGTA
This sequence comes from Leptodactylus fallax, assembly GCA_947044405.1. Taxonomy (NCBI): domain Eukaryota; kingdom Metazoa; phylum Chordata; class Amphibia; order Anura; family Leptodactylidae; genus Leptodactylus; species Leptodactylus fallax. The sequence goes on along the minus strand of CAMRHE010000028.1, from coordinate 2,282,712 downwards.
CCTTTTGTTTTTTTTTGCGTTTTTATTTATTTATTTTATCCGACCCTTTGGCCCCCAGTGAGTTTTTAATTTATTCCAGAAATCCCCTGTAACCAAATTTTTAGATATTGAGTTGAGCCTAAAAGGGTTGTACAGGATTTAGAAAACTCCAGTAGTGTTGATTTCTATTCAGACGTCTTATTGAATCATGGGACACCATGAAGACTCAAACAGATGTTAATATGTCAAGGGTTTCATTTGCGTTGAAACTTGTCCAATTCAAAGTTCACAGGGTCTTGGATTGTCTGTCCATGCCGATCAATGATATGTAAGTCGATCAGCTTTTGTGACAGGGGTTAAAGGAGTTGTCCAGGAATCAGATCAACCCATGTGTAGGTCGGTGGAGGTGTAAAATAAAAGAAAAGCAGACTGACCTGTCCTTGGTGCTCTGTTTTCTGCCTATGGTGTCCATTTAGGCTCAGGCTAGGGCCTCATTGCTGGAAGTCCTGCACCCCACGTGATCGCTGTGACCAACCAGTGGTTGGTGGTAGGGAACTGGTGCCATATGTGAGTGATGTCACCAGTCCTTCTCCAGTGACCTCTGAGGCCACTGATTGGTGTCACTTGTTACGTCTGGTCCTGAATTTCTGGCACGAGACTGAATGGACACCGTGAGATTGTTTATGCTCCTCTTACACAGTTAACGTAATTTTTGGCAGCACATCCCCAGTTTACACAGAAAAACGTTTTTGCTAATTTGTTGGCCAATTGCTGGGCGCCTTTACGTGGGGTCCTTTCTAAAAGACCACAAGGAACCAACTTTTTTATGTTTTTTTTTTTTTGTTAGCTTCCTCCCAGAACACAAGAAGGCTCCACAGAAGATCACCACGGAGTGCTTGGGCCACCACACAGATGTAGACGTCACGTCATCACAAAATACAAAAGTTTCACCTGCTATTTGTGGTCAGATGGGAGAACCCAAGACTCAACCACGGAAGGAATCCATCCGTATCACAATCTTCCCTAGAGAAAGTAGTCCTGAGGATGACGGCCAAGTGATATCAGAACCATCCTCCTCCGATTTCAACACCGAGTCTCCGAGGCCTCTGCATATTGTCTGGCCTCACAGATGGTAAGAATGTTTTTTTTGTTGTTTTTTTGCAATGTGTGATGACATATGTACATAAATATGTTTGAAGATTTATTTATATGTACAACACTATGGAATAACCAAGCCGACAATCTGTTTCTTTTTTCATTACGGTTGTGCTCGATGACTTTGTATCCATCGGCTTCCGGCTTTGTCCTCCTCGTTTTGAGCGGTAATCCTGATTTTCATGCTATATTTTTATGTTACACCAATTTTTTTATTTTTATTTTTTCTTGTAAACTGGAGGAATTGTGACACATAATCACTACAGAACATACACTTATAAACTTTAGCTAGCCCCGGAAAATAAATTAGGATTTAAAGAGGTAAAATGTCCCGATAATCTTGCGGTATTGGGCACGAACATTTTAATCTAGTTTTTATTCCTCGCAGTTAGTTTAATCTGCATGTGGCCTGATTAGACTTCAATTCATCCACAGATTATGGGCTGTTTATTGCAGAGATGCTGAGCTGATCACTAGGTCACATTTACTGAGAGCAAATGTTTGCAGGTGAACTAATAAGTATACCACACCGACAGGGTAAATCGCCTTTACAAAGGATTTGACTTCCAGTGCATAAATTCCAGAAGCTCTTGCAGATCATCAGCAGCATCTGCTACCTAAAGGGATTTTCATCTCCCTTTCTAAATGTTCCAACATTAAATTTAGGGATTGCAAGTCGAATCTGCCTTTTGGATTTGTTTAATCAACTTCACACGTCCGGTTATACGTTTCTATTTACGTTTAAAGAGCCCTCTGTCGGTAAGACATACCTTAGTGTCTCGAACGGTCACCGATAAAGCCTCATCTTGCCTGAGAACTTTAAGGGATTTTCCAAGAGTTACACAGGGTGGTCAAAGTTATGCAGAGACCAGGGTGGTCCAAAAATATAGAGACAATAAGTGGTCCAAAGGTATAAAGACAATAGGTGGTCCAAAGGTATAGAGACAAGGTGGTTCTAAGAAAATGGAGACAATAGGTGGTACAAAGGTATGAAGACAATAAGGTGGTCAAAAAATATGGAGACACCAGGGTGGTCCGTAGGTATGGAGACACCTGAATAAAACGGTAGTTGGGATGGTCATCCTGTGTGTGAAATGTTGCTAGGGTTATGCATGTGTATGTATCTCTATCAAGTACATAAGTCACATGCACCCCTTCCCATTTGAAAATCAACTTGGCTCCAAGATGATGGCTTTCAAAATGGCTACTGTATTCAACGCCACCTTACCATTAGCAACATGCCACACACAAGATGACGTTCCCAACCACCATTTTCTATTTATTCAGATGTCTCCTTACCTTTGAACCACCCTGTATACTGATGACCTGTCCCTAGGATGACATCTGGTGCCCTCACCATTCAGTTGGTTAAAGAGGCCGCAGCATTCAGGTACCTGCTACAAATACCAAGCACAGCGCCGTACATTGTGTGTGGGCTTGGTTTTGCAGCTCAGCCCCATTCACTGTGAACACCCATTACAGTAATATAATATATGTACACAGTGACTGTACCAGCAGAATAGTGAGTACAGCTCTGGAGTATAATACAGGATGTAACTCAGGATCAGTACAGGATAAGTAATGTAATGTATGTACACAGTGACTGCACCAGCAGAATAGTGAGCGCAGCTTTGGAGTATAATACAGGATAAGTAATGTAATGTATGTAGACAATGACTGTACCAGCAGAATTGTGAGCTCAGCTCTGGAGTATAATACAGGATGTAACTCAGGATCAGTACAGGATAAGTAATGTAATGTATGTACACAGTGACTGTACCAGCAGAATAGTGAGTACAGCTCTGGAGTATAATACAGGATGTAACTCAGGATCAGTACAGGATAAGTAATGTAATGTATGTACACAGTGACTGCACCAGCAGAATAGTGAGCGCAGCTCTGGAGTATAATACAGGATAAGTAATGTAATGTATGTAGACAATGACTGTACCAGCAGAATAGTGAGCTCAGCTCTGGAGTATAATACAGGATGTAACTCAGGATCAGTACAGGATAAGTAATGTAATGTATGTACACAGTGACTGCACCAGCAGAATAGTGAGCGCAGCTCTGGAGTATAATACAGGATAAGTAATGTAATGTATGTAGACAATGACTGTACCAGCAGAATAGTGAGTGCAGCTCTGGAGTATAATACAGGATGTAACTCAGGATCAGTACAGGATAAGTAATGTAATGTATGTAGACAATGACTGCACCAGCAGAATAGTGAGTGCAGCTCTGGAGTATAATACAGGATGTAACTCAGGATCAGTACAGGATAAGTAATGTAATGTATGTACACAGTGACTGCACCAGCAGAATAGTGAGTGCAGCTCTGGAGTATAATACAGGATAAGTAATGTAATGTATGTAGACAATGACTGTACCAGCAGAATAGTGAGCTCAGCTCTGGAGTATAATACAGGATGTAACTCAGGATCAGTACAGGATAAGTAATGTAATGTATGTACACAGTGACTGCACCAGCAGAATAGTGAGCGCAGCTCTGGAGTATAATACAGGATGTAACTCAGGATCAGTACAGGATAAGTAATGTAATGTATGTACACAGTGACTGCACCAGCAGAATAGTGAGTGCAGTTCTCAGGATGTAACTCAGGATCAGTACATGATAAAAAATTTATTTTTTTTATTTTTCCTTATAACATAGATCAAAATTAATTTGCTTATAGCAACATTTTTTTTTTCTCACTCTTGTCCCAAAATGTTTAACACCCCTAAACATAAAGATAGAATAATCCAAAACTCAGCCTTGCAACTTGATTCTCCTATCCACTATTCAGGTGAAAGTAACTTTAGGGGTTAATTTTTGGCAGCCTCGTTAATAATTTGCATGAAGCAAAGCAAATCTAATTTTTGAAAATTAGCAGCATGACCTTAATATCCATTGTGTGTGTGTGCGCGCCCATCAACCTATACGAGGTGCGGAAGTATATTCAGTCTTTTAGTTAATTATTGTGTAAGTAGATGATGGGGGAGGGGGGACGGAAAAAATAAAAAAAAATAAAATAAAAAAAAAATAAAAAAAAGCTGCCTCAGCACAAGCAAATGCCAAAATGCAAAGCAACACATTCATCCTTTAGGGTAATATACTAGAACGGTGCAAAGTTAGACGCCGGCATGGCAGCCGCACAAGCAGCATTAGGGCTAATTTTGAAAATCTAGCGTGCAGTCAATTTTACCGACGCCTGGGGACATACAAGGTAGAAGCTGACAAGAGAACTCATTTTGTTTAGGTTATTTAGTGCTATGCATCATCCGTGGGCTCCTCCGTGACACGCGGCGATATAAAGCAGAATATTATCACACACTAAAAATTTATGTTGACATTAGATATTTGTTCAATATGTCAGCAGTATTACTTTCATAATCAAAAGAGTGAGGGTAGAAGGAAGGCGCGGAGCTGCGGCGCGCTCGCAGAGATCTATCTTTTTAATAACACTCTATAAGGTTAATATAGTTTACCTTTGAGAGTATACAATGAAAACAAGCAGGGTTAGCAGGAAAAATGACAGAATCCATCCACCCGAGCTGTTTGTTTGCCATTACCTATGTGAACCATGTCGGTTCTGTGGCCCGCATCTGATAGCTATTTGTTGTACAGAGAACACAGCATTAAAAAAAAAAAAAAAAGAGGAAAAAAAATCAAACTCTTAATACTATTGTGTGCCCATAACCATCTGTCACTGCTAGCCTGGAGATGAGGGAAGATTACCAGGAATAAACACGAGGCTGCAGAGCATTGGTAAAGCCTTGAGGCAAGAAACTCTTGTGGGGACATCAAAGACATTCTAATTCTGAGGCAGTCAAGGATTACAGTGTGTAACCTGTGCTGACAACAGATAAATGAGTGACAATATTGTGCCAGAACGGCTGGCTCCTGCATCCAGCACGGGCCATGATGATGATGACGATGGCGACGAAGATTTTTATCTCCGCCGATGGACTCTGCTGGGATAATTTTATGATAACAAAAAATTTTTATTATTTCTTTTTTTTTTTTTCTTTGCAAATGCCACCGGGTCTTGGAAGACATTTACTAGCTACGGGGGTAGCAATCAGTTTCTTTAAAATTCACTGTTCCAAGCCCATTAGAATCCTTACACAGCAAGGCTCTTCGACAAGTATCCGGAGTCTATGCAAATATGAAGGATTGAACTCCTGCCCTTTAATGTTAGGATGCTTTGTCATCTGATTTATGGAAATGCGCTCGGGAGAGATACCGTTTATTTTTTTATTAGATTTTTTTTTTAATTGGTGAATATAAATGACAAAATAAAAAGATTCCGGTGCACGAGGGAGGGGGAGGGGGGGCGTCCTGTGTTGTCTTGCGCTCTGAGTTATTGGTTTGATTATAGCGGTAGGAAGGAGATGATCTGTCCGTAATAGGGGAAGGGGAAAAAAAAGTTGGCTGAAAGTTGTAAAACTTTTTGAAAATTTGAGAAGAACTGTTAAAATGGTCAGGGTGTTCTGTCAGGAACATCAGGGATTGTAAAAGTGAACTGGGGGGCACAAGATGAGATTTCAGATGTTTGTAAACTAGTTGTAGTTTCACTTAAGAAATGACCGACTAAGGGCTGATAATAGTGGGAGCCTGTGTATGGGAAATCTTCCGATCAATGAGCTTTCTTACAGGACCAGGAGTTTTCCCAAATTTCAACTTGTCCCTGCATCATCCATCAACTCATTAGAAGCAAGGGCGAAATCCTTGTCATGGGATATACCACCTTAATTCCCTGTTACACATGACCTCTCTCCATTTTCCATTCATCCTCTTGGTTTCCTTCTTTCTTCCCTCCCTTCCTCAATCCCTCATTCCATCTTTTTCTTCTTTTCTGTCCTTCACCCCTTCCTCTTCCATCCCTCCAAACCTTTCTTCTATTTTTTCCCTTCCTTCCCACCACTCCCTCACTCTTTCTTCCTTCCTTCCTTCCTTCCTTCCTTCCTTCCTTCCTTCCTTCCTTCCTTCTCTTTCTTTCTTTCTTTCTTTCTTTCTTTCTTTCTTTCTTTCTTCTTTCCTTCCTTCTCTTCCTTCCTTCTCTTCCTTCCTTCTCTTCCTTCCTTCTCTTCCTTCCTTCCTTCCCTTCCTTATCTTCCTTCCTTTCCTTCCTTCCTTCCTTCCTTCCTTCCTTCCTTCCTTCCTTCCTTCCCTTCCCTCCTTCCTCCCTTCTCTTCCCTTCTCCCTCCTTCCCTTCTTTCATTTCTTTCTCTCCTTCTACTCTTCCTTCCTTCTCTTCCTTCCTTCCTTCCTTCCTTCCTTCCTTCCTTCCTTCCTTCCTTCCTTCCTTCCTTCCTCTCCTTCCTCCCTTCTCTTCCCTCCTTCCTCCCTTCTCTTCCCTTCTCCCTCCTTCCCTTCTTTCATTTCTTTCTCTCCTTCTACTCTTCCTTCCTTTCTCCCTTACCTTCCCTCCTACCCTTCTCCCTCTCTCCCTGCTTCCCTCCATCCACCCCTCCATGCCTTTCCTCCTTCCCTTCCTTCCTCTCTCCCTCACTACATCCCTTTTTTCATTTCTTTCCTTCCTTCCCATTAGTCCTTTCTCCCTTTCCCTTCCCATGCTTCCGCCCTCCTCCTTTTCCGTTTTTCTTTCCTTTTTCCCACCACCCCCTTTTCTTTTCTAACTTCCTTCCTTCCTCCCCTCCTCCTCACCTGCCCCCTCGCTCCTCCTCTTTTCTTCCGCTATATTTTGTAGATTCCTCCCTTCATATATTACATAAGAGATTATTTTCTAGTTCTATGTTTTATTTTTCTGCACTCAGGAGGCTTCGCACCTTTTATTGCTGTCACACCTCATTTACCAGCATTGACAGCCATGAGTGTGGGGGGGGGGGATGGTGAAAATATCATTTTTTTTTTCACTGCTTACAACAAACTCAGATGACACATGGACAGAAATGACATGTAAAGCTTTTGACGTCTTCTGTGCCATCCTCCTGTTTTTCGCTGCTTCCATAAAGGGGGCCATCTTCTGGCATGTTTACATCTTGTATTTACATCTTGTTGCCCAGCGACATAAGAAGAGTGTGAGGGGTCGGGAAGTTGTGGAGGTCGCGCACATTACATTGATTATTACCATTAATGCTCTTCTACCTCCTAGTAAACTTTATGGCATTAATAGGAATGTGTTCAATTAGTGTATAGAGAATATCCCAATAATGCGCCGGTCCGCACATCAAGGAGAGCGCCGCAAGAATGATATCATTTTATTTCTCTGTATTCTTCTCAGTACACCAAAGAGCCATTACTGAGAGCCTGGAGCGGGCTGTCAGGATCTGTATAGCATCCTGTATATACGAGCAGTACCACAGTATAGTATATATTAGTATAACACTCCATACCACAGCGACATGGCCCAAAATCGTCCCCAAGAAAGCGGAAAAATCAAATATACAATGAACATGATAGAAAAGTGAACTTATATGTCATAAAAAGTCATAGGTAGGTAGCGAGGACCGCTGAACAGACTGGTCCATGCAAAACATTTATCTCCTAGCCATAGGATAAGTAATAAATGTGTGATGGCTCAAAATGTAACTGGGGGTCTCGTGTTACTTTTTGAATAGAGCGATTGTCACCTATGTGAGCAGTTGTCACCTATGGGAGTGGTTGTCATTTATCTCTCCATTTGTTATCTATGGGACTGATAGAGATAGGTGAGTACAGTGCTCAGATATCTCCTTCAGGCCATCATGTTTGGCCACCGCTCTTACCTGGGGACACAGAACCCCCCATTGTTGTGCTTAGTAGGGGTCCTGATTCTCAGTGACATATATCCTGTATTCATGGAGAGGTAATTTTTGTGGATCAGCTATAGTTCCAATGAAATAAACTCACAGCATGGAATTCATTTCAGTCATGGTTGGGTCAGATTGGAACATGCAGCCTTGTTATGGACCGCGTTTCCCAGACATATGAATTTGTCCAAGAAATGCTCTAGGAAAACTGACACAATGGGTTTAGTTTCCTACATTGCCCTCTTACAAAGCCATCCATGCCTGCAATAAAAATAAAAAAAACTTTATACTCTCCCTACTGCTATACTCCTTCAGTTCTTCAGTGCACCTCGGCTTCAGTGCGCATGCGCCAAACCTCTGGCACTTGCGCTGTGAAGGCTCCGAGAGCACCAGCGATGAGTCCGATAAGACTAATCTCTACATAAGTATAAAGATTTATTTTTGCAATTTGGGACACTAAATCCTCCAATCTATAAGAACCTGTGGGTGATTTAGAGTCCTATAGCAACCAATCACAGCGCAGCTTTCACCTTTCAATTGCAGAATCCAAAATGTGTGTGTCGGGAAGGGCGGCGGGGTTCATGAATTGTGTTTAAAAAAAGAAAAAAAAAAATCATAATTTGCACCTTATTTCATCCGTAATAACTTTCAGCATCTTTTTACATAATTCTCTGACAGATTTGGGCCTGTCTAGTATTATGTGCGATTTCTCTTAAAAAGTGTGTCTGGCACAGCATTGAGAAATTAGTCAAATTCAGCAATTGCACCCAATAGAAAAGTCACATTTCTAAGCGCAAAATCACTGCACCCCCAACCCTGATGTAAACCACTAAAAAGTCGCATTATACAAATATACATTATTATATTATACACATTGGCCCAGATTTTTTATGCCTTGTACGTCCATTTGTTGGCGTACCAGGCGTAAAAAGTCAAACTTTTTTTTTTTTTTTTTTTGCAAATAGGATTTTTGCCCATAAAATTGCAACCTTTTAATTTCTTTGTTGCCCTCACCACTTTCCTGAGGGCGAGCAGGGGATGGGAAATCTGACGTGAGAAATGTACGCCATACATCACCCTCCAGGCACACGGAGCACCTCAGCCCCATAATTATAATAACTCACCCCATGGCACACGGGCATGCACCTGATTTAATATGAGACCGGAGCCTCTCGATCATTCCGGTGCGCCTTGTGCCAGTCGGGGCCTTTATTAAGAATAAATTCCCCCCAATGTTACTAATACTTATTTTTTAAAGGGTCAAAATAACTTGGTCATTAAGGCGTTAAAAAATTGCATCATTATCAAAAATGGAGTTACTGTCAAGTGTGAATAAGAATCAACACAAACACACACAAAAAAAAAAAAATTGGAATTTTTTTTGTATAAAATTTGACAGGAATTTCTTTTTTTCCCCTCTCAACCATCTAATCATTATTTCATTCCATTCTTTTCCGCTCGTGTCACCAGATCTTACAGTCGTCTCACATGTTGTAAGTTAAATGTTCACATTACAAATCCTATATCTAGTCTGTCACTGTTTTTATCATTATGCAAAATGGTTTAAAAAATTCATCTAGTAATGTAATGTGTGGATCTCGGAGAACAAAGTGGATTTTCTTTAGTGAATACTACAAAAGCTCTCTACGGATACATCTTAAAGGCATCATGTTTTCAATAAACTTCAAAACACTTGCACTTTTTCCCAGTGAAATGAAAGGATATTCAAATAGGATGCGAATGGCTTTGAGATGGAGAAAACTAATGAAGTATGCATGCCGTATGACACCAAATAGGATTCTTCTCTTATTAGATATTAATTAAATCAATTATGAATTCATGGTGAGAGCGGAAAATAATAGGGGCTGCTGTCCGATATCATATCCATACCGAAGCCCTATTGTCTTTATATCAACACATGGAGAGATTTACTCTCTGGTGACCGGGCGATAACAAGTGTGACCTCCACACTACTGATATATATATATATACTCACTACCAAAAAATAACGTATCCAGGTAGAAGGGGGCATTGCTGCAAAACTCAAGCGGATATGTAAATGATTACAGGTACAGTCTGATTAGACGCTGGGCCTTGCCACAGGAAGTAGTAAAAGTGCTTCCCCCACTGCCCTATAAAAGAGGCTACTTTTGGGTAGTGTACCTCTTGGTGAAAAATCATTGACCATTAGACATGCCTCTACGAAGACGTTTTGCCCAGCTGACAGACTTTGAGAGGGGGCACATTGTTGGATTGAGAAAAGCAGGATGGTCGTGTCAAGAAACTGCCGCCATCTAGGCCATTCTGAGTTAAAAGTTAAGAGTTGTTGGGGCAGTGGTTACGTGAGGACACGTACACACATGAAGAGGCTCTGAATGGCCCAGGCAGACCGTTCACCAAGAAGCTCCCTTGTCCACCATCTAGGTACAGGTGGTGCTTTCATTATACACCCCGTCTGTGCCCGTACCAGGCACTTAGAAGGAAATTTGGTGTCACGGAACTCATTATGTGTCCTACCATTGACAGTCAGCCACCGTCGCTTTGGGTTACAGTTGTGTTATGAATGAGAAACCAGGACTATATCATCTTTAGCAATGAATCCAGGTTCTGTTTGGCATCCGTCAAATGTCTGGTTAAAGTATGGCGGCCTCAGGGTGAGCACTTCCATACTGCCATTACTGAGGAGCTGTACATTGCCCCCTGCTGGTGTGATGATCTGAGGAGCCATTGTATATGACAGTTGGTCAGTGATGACTACAGGACATCCTGCAGCCACATGTGTTGTCTCTCGTGGACAACTGGCACCAGCAGGATAATGCTCGCCCACAAATAGAAGGGTTCCCCAGGAATGTCCCCACCAGATTACAATTTTGCGTCCTGCCCAGTCACCAGATATATAATCAATTGAGCATTTATGGGACCAGCTGGGACGTGACTTCACCAACCTGCGAGAGTGCAGGATCTACAGGACCCAATATCTGTGGGTAAATGTGCCGCAGTGCCTGTATATCACCATGTCCAACCGTATCTCACCGTATCCAGGCAAGAGGTGCCAACAGGGTCCTAGAGCCTGCGTCCAATTGTCCAGTTTTCCCCAATAACCTTCTCCTTTGGCTATAATATTGGGATCACTTAGATCATCATTACAATCACACCGGGAAAGCTTCACCAGGACAACATCTCCTTCTTGGTCAGTATTTTTTTTAATCAATGCGTGTGTATGAAAAAAGTGCATATATGTATATGTCCTTCTTTTTCATGTGCACTAAATGGGTTATCTTGCCCTGTAAACCCTTTCCACGTGCCATACTCCTGCACATATGGCCAAATCAAGTGTGTATGTGTATAGTGGAGTTAGGAGGAATAGCTGGACACTGTGTGGGTACCTTAACAGTGATTTTTACCTTCCCGTGTAAGTTTCCATGTAGTTTTTGCATGTGCTGTATATGGCGTCATAGACGAGGTGGCTTGTCCCTACATGACTCTCTCAAACTGCCAAAGACAATATTACTGACTAATGGAAGACATATTTATTTCTGATTTTGTTCTAATATTCGACCTCATCTCTGCTTCAAACTACAATCCTTCTACTGAATATTCCATTATCCCAAGATCTGCATTTCAGCTACAGGTATGTTATCTATTAGCCAAGAATACTTGGGACTTACGGTTTTCCGGATAAGAGTTTTTCTTTATAATTTGGAACACTGGTATATATTTCCAGGTTAACCCCTGATATACATGTCATGGCCTCGGCACTGTTTTCCATAGCACGGCTTTCCGCTTGGTGCCAACTACTCATTTATTGGGTACACGTGCCCCCAGCAATGCTGACAAAAATACTGTTTACATCTGTAAACCCAACAGATGTTCGGCCTTGTGTATTCCCTTGTTGCCATCTTTTTCACATACTTTGCTGGCATATAGCAAGCCCTGTCTTACATCTACACCAACAATCCATCTCCATGTTTTCCATGTCTACTGTAGCCACTTAAGACGCTCAACATCGGCATGTTGAGAGTTGTAGCTTCACCGCAATTGGAGACTTCTAGGCAATGGACCATTTGATGACTACGTTGACGTACATACTCAGCTTGGTGACCACTGTCTACGTATTTTGTGCAAGAGCGGGATTTGTTCTTGTTGACATGGCTGTAGATGTAACAATATCATTAAATTGGCGTTCCAGGCAAAAAAAAGTTTATTGTCCGTCCATTGGATTGGTGATAAATATTAGATGAGTGGTGGTCTGACCATGCGAGAAGGTGGAGAACATGAAAACATGGAGCAACATTTCTACTGTTGTGTATATATTTCTAATTTACATTGCATATATTTTGTGTGCTTTCATTTCTTATACACACAACTCCTCCTCAATCTACAAGTCTAAGAGATAACATCAGCATTTCTTGGGACTCTCATCCATCCTGCCCTTTGCCTTCATGACTTGTTGAGGTGATGGATGATTTTGGTGAGGCCAGATGAGCATCTAGTATAGTATAGAGTATAGTGTCTTCCCAATTATCCCCCAATGGCAGATATTAGGGAAAATCCAACGTGACCAATTCGCTTATTCTCTGAAGAGATGAGCTGCCTGTGATAAAGTTTTTTTTCAGGGAAATAAAAATTTATTCCAAATCGGAATTCTGGTGTCTTCTTCCTGGTGTCTCTCAACAGAAAATACCCACATAGCCAATCAGTGGCCAAGGAAGGTCACCGCTATGGCCAGTGACCACTGAGTGGGCATCTACAGGCAGCTTCTTATGTGTCTAGGAAGAAATGGTCAGTGGCACTCCAACAGTATCGGAACCGAAGCAGTGGGGAGGTATCACTTTTTTATGTTAGGATCCCATTTTTAACTTTGCTGAGTATATTTTTATTTCTCAGGAAAAACTTGTAAGATACGGTCCCTTGACACTGTATATCCAAGCATCAATATGAGCCGTGTAGTGTTGAGGTTCCTTTGGCCCACCAGATAAAATGATTCTGGAGGCCCACCCTTGAACAAACCCTTGGAAATAGAACATAGACACCTTCCAATTTGGGCATCTTCTGATGGACCATTATTGTATTAGAGCCTGGACCCACCATAAGATCCCCTGGTACCATGATGGGCCAACCCGTCACTTTGTCTAAGGGCTAGAAAATGTCAAGTAGACCTACACCGAAGCAATAAAATGGAGAGTCCCTTTAATGTTTGTTGCCCCCCAATTTTTTTGTCTTCCAGAAGTCCCATTCTCCTCCACGTGTCCAAAAAACTCAACAAACATTGGGCACCAGGTAGACATTTTGGATGTTTTCTTGCTGTCAGCATTTCTCTATTTGCCTTTCCTGCAAATTCTTTGGTGTGAAAATCCAATTCTTTCTGAAACGAGAGGAAAAAAAAAAAAAGGGGAGGCGGCGGAGCCCGTGTCCTTGTTGCCCTGGCAACAGATTTATTTATTAAAGGGTAGAAATAAAATGAGCTAATATACCACATACCTGCACATGGACAAACTCCTATTTCAGCTCTGGTTGACAATTAAGTCCTGGACAGCTACAGCCAGGGGTTAATGTTACTCATTAGAAGAACTGGGTCATTACTGGCAAATCAAGCCACTTACTGCAGCCAGGCTTAAAATGCAAAAAAATCCCGCATCTCGACTAGTGAGATTTTTATGTTAATTAACCTTACTTTCTATGATTATATATATATGTATATGTACTGGGCTGTGTATCAGTTAATTAAAAAAAAAAAAGCGCGTTTACTTCTTTCAACTCGTTATTTTTCCTTGTCTTTGAAATGGTTTCATTATTTCATAGCAAATGCTTGTGTCTATATGACAAGCAAAACGGGTATTAAAACTAAGAAGAGACACATCATGGAAATCAGTTTGATCACAGGGGAATGAGCAAATAAAGCTGCGGAAATGGGAAGAAATAAGCTTTGCTAATACCTCACCTAAGGAGCGCGATGGAAACCCGGCAGAGACGGAGATTTTGTAGGTGTTGCGTGGCTGTGTGTTTATACAGCACTTGACCTTCAACAAGGAAAAGTTTGTTGCAACTTTGTAGAACTTTTTGCTTGTTTGTTTTTTTTTTTGGCGGTTGTTTTTTCTTTTTCTTTTTTTTTTTTTTATTTCCACGAGCCAAGGTGACTTTCAGCCATAGCATTGATAGGGAGGGGCAACTTGCAGAAACACAGAGATTTCAACCTGATAGACACCTTCACAGGGTGATTTTAAGGGCGTATCCAGACCCGTAGAATAATGTTAGACCCCAGATTGTTACTGGTTAATTAAAATAAGCAATTGAACCATTTTTATTTACGACATTTAGTAATCACTTCAAATATTTTTTGCCAATATTGAAAAAAATATATAAATATATATATGATCATTTAATACTAAAAAATGCTTTTTTTATTTTAATAATTTTTTCATTAAGTTAGTAGAGAAACCGCCTTGCATTCTCTGTTTCCTGGGTTCAAATCCCAGCAGATACCAAATGAAAAAAAAATTAAGTTAAACTTTAAATAAATAGAGGATTTCCCGACAACCTTCGTAGAGAGGATGTTCATCGGGTGACCTGGTGAGGGGACCTGTATGGAATATACCACCAATTGGGGCCCCTAAACTGCAGTGCACTAAGGCTATTATAGAAGGGATGTTCTGCTGATCATAGGTGTCCCAGAACCCTGCTGTTCACACATTGAGGTTTTTGGGGGTTAGATCACAACATCCACACATTGTGGTTCCCAGAAATTAGACACTCACTCTTAACACAAGGATGCCCTATCCTAAGGACACAAGTAAAAAAAAATGGAGATCCCCTTTAAGTGATAGACATCGAATATCCACCAACTCCAGCTCTCTACATCCTTCAGTAGGTGCCCCTGATTCCAGCACAGTTGGAATTTTTTCTCTCCCCTACCATTCTTGAGTAATTGGTGCCATTAGTTTCGGCACCCAATATGCAAATTAACCTCTCTACTGTCAGGTGAGTGGTTCTTGATTGGAGCAGACAGTCTAGTACCGCCAAACTGACAGTAGATAACCTAATTAACATATTTGGTGTTGATACTAACAGCACTGATTGCTCAGGAATGGTGGGGATTAGAGGTAAAATTCCAACTGTGCCAGAATCAGTGGAGCAGTACCTATTGAACAGATTTTGAACAGCTTAGAATGGCATAAAATAATAAATCATTAATCAACCTCTCTCTTTTCCTGTTTCAACACTGGCATATGTAAAATATGACCCCCCACCCAATTACATGTTCAAAATATTAGAGGTTAGGAGAGCTAGAAATTTTTGGGATAGGATGTAGATCCAGGGACTTAGTCCAATTGTTATATTTAGAATTAAAAAGGAATTTTTTTCCTCTGATGGGGCAATTGGTGTCAGCCTTGTGGGGGTTTTGCCTTCCTCTGAATCAATTTGGTAGGTGTATAGGTTGGATAGTTTGGATTCGATGGACTTGTGTCTTTATCCAACCTAAATTGTTGGTGCAATTGATGCCGTGAACCAAAGACTATGTGTTGATTTACCTGTAGACTGTTAGATTCTGGTGATCAACTACTTCTGTACTACCCACAATAGGTGGTAGCTCATAGACTTGTAGTCTTTACACGTGCCAGTATTGGTTTGCTAATTTCCAAGCGATCGTAACGACAACTGCCTTATTTGAAGTCAATTAATTCCCCATACAATTGATCAACAGAGATGACACCATTGTAGGGTGATGTTACTAAAAGTGCCTTTCACACAACATTTAGTCAGTCATGCTTTACAACAAAGATGCACCTTGCTTTCCATGGAGAAGCCTCCTCTTCACCATACCAACACATCCATCTTTGGTCACCATTTTCCAAACCATTTTCCAATTATTCATCTTGGGTTCCGATATTGTGATGTTTTCATTGCATCAACCTTATTTTTGAAAAACTATAAGTGAAGAACCTCTCTAAATGTTCAGGATGTACTAAACATACCCATTATCTTTATATAGGAAGCCATCCACATATAATTTCCCAGTCTGAAGTCAATTCTCTACTGGTTTTGCCTTCAGAGTTAATGGGTACTGACTTTTGATACCGACTGTCTGTCTGTGCGCCTTTACTATTGCACTGGGGAAATAAATGGGAGCAGAGGTTTCGGAGGTTCTATGAGTTATGGCAATTATTAAAATTGTTTGCAGCATTCTCAACCACCGTTACAATATTTTCCCTCTGATTTTTGTGTCATCCCCCCCTACAAGATCTGCAACCGAACCCCCAGCTGCAGTCATTTATCTCTAACTGGCATTTTAGCCTCAATTTTCCTTTTAACCTACTCGGAAATCTACTAGCTGGTAATATCAAATCCACCGCACGGCTGAAACGTCTTTGCTGATAATTCAACAAAACTTCTCTTTCCAAACTCTTTTTCTCCCCGACATTTCTCTCGATTTGCTAACCGTAGCCGAGAGCATCTAAGACGTAGAGCTGTGGTGTTCCAACAAAGATCTAAACCTTGTATTACCTGGAGAGAAAACTCCTCTAAATGGAAAAACAAGTGTTATGTTATCTAAGCATTAGCTCTGATGACCGTGTGAACTCTTCAACTTCAACATACACTATGGAAAAACCTTGATTGTGCAATGATCAGAAGCCAATGGCTCCCAGCTACAGAATACTCATAACCTTCTCCGCAGTCAAGGAGTGAAGAGCCAGGGCCACAGGGCAAAGCATTAAATGCTTTTGAAATACCTCCGGCCCCCGAAACCCAAAAATGATATCCTTAGAACAGAACCTCGGCCGTCTCCCTTGTGTGTTTTTTTATCTTCCCAAGTAAACATGTATTCTTTTTCCTTTTATTTAGGGAACACGATAAAGATCCAGAGACTTTCTTCAAAATTATGATGAAACTGAAAGACCAGGGGCTGCCATTCCGCCTGTCGGTGCTCGGGGAGACTTACACTGATGTGCCAGGTATATATATATACAGTTTCTGCTCTTATTACAGGGTGTAATTACATGTACTTTCACAACAAGTTATTGTATTTGGATATGGCTGAAGTCTTTTTATGCTCAAAGTTTTCTTACCAAGTCATCGGAACGGATCGATTGTGGGTATAGATAAGAACGCTTGAACTTACACGATATAGGTCAAAGAGCACATAAGTTGAAAAACAAAATGGTGCACTGTTTTCTCCAATTCCACTTTTCGAACCAAGGGGAACATACTGGAGATTAGACTACTATGGGGGATTGTGTCTTGGGAGTGGAAGGACAGCTTGAATTGGGTCTTTACCAGGCAACGTGATCCTGCACAGGATGGCTTCTCTCTATAACCACCCAAAGCATGAGCAGAGGGGAAGATCAGACTGAAGGTCACCTTGCAATGCTTTTCTTCAAGTATGTGGGTACGGAAGTCTACTATAAGAGTTACTGGTGTGAATCCGCTTCTGGAGGAATGCCCCAGCTTGAAGGGGTGGATCACCAACAGATCTTTTCTTAGAGCTCTGTGTCGTTTTGTTCCTCTTAGATACTTTTGAATAAAGTGACAACTGGGTGTTACTGGTTGGGGGCTTGTTCCTGCACTGTTCAATTAGTGCTGCCAGTGTAAAACTGTTTAAGGACACACCCCTTTGACAAGATAAATGGTAACACCCTGTTAAAGGGTGTCCCAGAATTATCTGTCCTTAGAATAGATCATCAGTATGGGGTCAGTTGGTGCCCGTAAATGCAGTACATTATGGCTGATATATCAGGGGTGTTCTGCTGATCATGGGGTTCCCAGAAGTTTAGAACCCTACTGTTCACATATTGGGCGTAGCAGGGTTAGACCCCACCATCCACACATTGTGGATCCCGGGGATTAGACCCCCAATGTAAAATAGCAGAGAATCACTTTAAGCAATATACAATGTTGAACATGGCAGAGTCACATACTGTCATGTGTGAGGTTTAGGAGTCGCCACTGATGTATACCGCAATCTCTCTTGAGTCTCTCCATCATATAACTGCAATACCTTCACCGCTGTCATATAATGCACAATATGAATGGTCATGAAAAATGTATGAGTTTATATACCGGACGTGTACTCTCCAAATATTTAAAGACAATGAGTTGCTTTGTTTGTTCATTGCTTTGGGCAAAGATGTTTATTGGATTTGTCGAGTGGTTTGAATATTATCGCTGCAAAGTACAATTCACAGGGAAATTTTCATCTCCTACAGGTCTAGAATGGCGCATCTCACATCACTGCGGTCTGTCGGCTCCACGTCAGCCAGGAGGAAATTGTTTGTCTGATTGAGGATAATTAACCAGAATAATTAGTATATGCAAACCCTGTATTATATGACAAGCGCTCATTGCAGACCTGTAACCTGCGCGTCACATAAACAGACGACGTGAACACATGTTGAGATTTGCTATCTGTTCAGATGTGTCTGTGTTCACCTATGGAACGTCTGCAGTCTTGTGCAGAGCATTTCTCTCCTATCCCCACCATTTCTGAGGCTCATTTGCTTCTCTCTACATATGGTCACATGTCACCTGATAATCCTTAGTAGATTAGAATCGGTCTGCGGTGGAAATTAACTCTTCATGTACAGGTTTCTTGGTGGGTTTGTGCTAGTACACACAGGGGTGTAACTTGGAAAGACTGGGCACAATAGCAAGATTTTGACTGCCCTCCTCCTGACCTGCACAGAGTAAGTGTCCTCTTTATTGTCCCCCATACAGTATATTGCCTCCTTTTTTGCCCCATCCTGTATACTTCCCCCTTTACTGACCCCCACACAGTATATTGCCCCTTTATTGTCCCCCATACATACATATATCACCCCTTTATTGTCCCCCATAAAGTATATTGCCTCCTTTTTTTTGCCCCCATATTGTATACTGCCTCCTTTACTGACCCCCACACAGTATATTGCCCCTTTATTGTCCCCATACGGTATATTGCCCCTTTATTGTCCCCATACAGTATATTGCCCCTTTATTGTCTCCCATACTGTATACTGCCCCCTTTACTGACCCCCACACAGTATATTGCCTCCTTTATTGTCCCCCATACAGTATATTGCCCCTTTATTAGCCCCTATACAGTATACAGGCCCCCACACAGTATATTGCCCCTTCATTGTCCCCCATACAGTATGTTTCGTCCTTTATTGGCCCTTAAACAGTGTACTGCCCCCTTTACAGGCCGCACACAATATACTGACCCCTAAAGAATGACTTTACATACTAGATTTCTCCAGCAGTTAATGGCCGATATTTACTTTTCCATCCTCGCTCCTACCCATGGCCGCCTCCACTTCACCTTTAGCCTCTTGCCGTATATTACGTCTCGACACTGAACTCTTTAGCGTTGGGACATGATGTGCGGCATCCCCTGGAGGCTGAAGATAAAGTGGAAGAGATGGTGATCAGGATCGGTAAGCAAATATTTTACAAAGAGGAACAAAAAGAAAGCAGCGGACAACCGGGCCACTTTTCTAATGTCGCGGGCCCCATAGCTGCTGCTATGGTGGTGGTTCTGCCCCTGAGTACACAGTTAATAAAGGGTTATTTATTAGAACCAGCCATTTGTATCACTATTTTTATCACTTTTGGAATTTTGGAATTTTTACAACATAAGGCACCAGTGGAATTTCACTGAATGAAGGCACCATAGCGTTCATTTACAATAGAAGTCATGATGATACATGGATGGAGTCATTGTCCGACATACCCGATGGTCACTGGTGGATCTCATTGACTTTACTGGGCTCTATTGGTGCTCCAGTATTTTTGCAGGAAGCACGATGTTGCCGACTGCGCCATTCTTGCCGTCAGGATGGTCGACAGAGAGAGACGACCTAATACGTGTGTGAACCCGACCTTATATTCATTGCTATGAGGTCAGGTTATGAGCGTCACTTACATCCTGCCCACCACTAATTGCCTTACCCCCGTGTCAGGCACACACACATATGCTAATGCCTCTTATTTATACAGCGTGCAGCCATCTTTCCAGGCAGGGTTAAAGCCTTCTGTCGGTTTTTGGTGAAGACGTCGAGATGAGAACAGTTGCCAACGCTTCAGACAACCTTTTTGAAATATAATTGGAAACAGAGAGGTGGATTAAACAGGGAAAATCTCTTTATGCTCTAATCATATGGATCCCTTCCAGATAACATTTGGGACCTTTTGGAGATTGCGATGAGAGGGTGGAGCAGGTGAAATGCCAGAAAATGACATCAGTATTGGCGACACTCGTGCATAAGTCAGCATGATCTATCTCCCTTTTGGGTGCTGTTAGCATCGCAGCATGTGTTTGCCCGGGAACATTGTTCTCCTACCTGTATAGGGTCACAGCGCTAGTTTTAGAATTACTTTTTTATACTTTTACCTACTTTAGAGAGTCCTCCTTGCTGCAAAATTAGTAAATGCAACTCCCTGCCATCTCTTCTCCTGTATATTAAAGAGGAATTTCACCACCTCTGCCATTTTGAGCTTTACATCCTTCGATAGCCCCCCCTCCACTGATTATGACGCAGTTGGAATTTTTTTCTCTAGCCCCCACCAATCCCGAGCAATCATTTCTGTTAATTTGAACATCCAATATTCTAAATAGGCTACCTACTGTCAGGTGGGCGGTCCTGGCTGGAGGAGATTGTCTGAGACCACCCACTTAACAGTAGGGAGTTTAATTAGCATATTGGTTGCCGAAATTAACAGCAATGATTGCTCAGGAACGGTGGGGGCTAGAGAAAAGATTCCAACTGCGTCGGAATCAGGGGAGTGGTGTCTATTGAAGATGTGGAGGTGGGCAAAGGTCTTTAAGCCACTTTCATGAAAGTCAGTCTCTGGGAAAGCTGAATACCAACCATTATCGCACCTGAAAAGCTTTACAAGTAACCTTAAGACTCCTGAATTACAAATGCGCTAAGGTTGAGTTCACACTACAGTTTTAGCTTCTGTTTATAATGGAAGGCGCAACTCTGGATACCAGCCTCATTGACTAATAATGGGGTCTCTCAGGTGTCATGTTCACAGTAGGATGTGTATAAAGAAATCTTTTGCCAGCAGTGTGAACAGAGCCTTAGTTATATGGTTCTATGCAGTGTTTGTCACATGTGTGTGTGTATATATATATATATGAATATAATGGCATGACTCTCCCATAAGCTGCCATCTTTCTTTTTTTTTTTACCAGGTACTGCATACCGGCCCGATGGAGGTCAAAAAGTCTTTCTATTGGTGTCTGTTGTGTAAATTAGATCCTAAGGATATGTTTGATGTATACATAGGGGTGCAGGCATCAAATTTACATATATACTGAAAATGCAGTGTGAATGCGTCCTTATTCTGATTGACACCCAGCTTTCCTGGAAACAGATATAACTATGAAAAAGACTGTCCTCAAGGCACTCATTATACTTTGAGATGCCCCTGGTGTCTAGTGCTGTGGAATCGGAGTTGTGACTAACTTTGGGTGGGCTCAGAGTCAAAAATAAGTTGTCAGGTCCGGCTTCAAAATAAAATGAATTTATAATATTATCAGATTTTTAACATTGCATAGTTAATTAGATGCAGAGTTTGTTACATATTTACTTTCGTAGGAATTCAATTTAATGAATTAGAGAAGCTTTATTGCTTCTGTCAGCCATTTATGACTTAGGGTCGGTGCAGGAGTCAGAGTCAGAGTCGGTGGTTTGCTCTACCGACTGCACAGCCCTGGTTGTAAAACTACAATGCGTGTGAAAGCAAAAATGAAGCAATTTTGCCAATATACATCAGGAAAAATTCACCCACCCACAACAGTTTCTATGCAGGCCTATGTGTCTCCATGGTAACAGACCACTAACACACCCTATGTAGTCTGATCCTGCAGCCATTTACCTTTCTATCTGTGCCCTAGTTCTTGGTAACATTATAGGTTATTATATTGAGATGTAGGGGACAGGTATGGCTGCAGGATCAGGCTTTGGTGGTGGTCTATTTGTTAAGTTGCATTTCTTAATTTTTGATGTTTTGGACCTTAAAGCAACTATAGCAGGGATAAACAGCACAGAACTAGGCCTTACGTTTTAGCTAATGTTTGTCAGTTACAACCATAATGCTTTGGGGGGGAGGTACATACACATTAGATGAATGTTGGCCGAACCCGCCGGTTTCACCTAGACCAGCCCACCATCTAATGTGTAAAGGGGTGTCCTTTCCCGATGACAGATGACTAGGAAACAAGGATTAGATTGTAATATGCCTGACCCTTGTGTTCTCAGAGGAGTATCTGGCTGTGTTATTTTCCCTGTCTTCATCAATAAGACATGGAATCGGAAGTAATACGTCTTGGCCATACAACCAATTGGTGGAAAGCTATCTAAGAAGTCTTCTTGACCATAGCAGATTGGCAGTGATGGCAAGCTGTCCTGTCACCATGAGGTTGTCACCTCCCTGTAGATCACACATATATGCAGCACTTCTCTACTATCTAGGGGTTAGGTAGAGCATTATTCTATCTGATTTAGGAATATAATGCCCAATTTACCGGAAAGGCCGATATTTAGATGAGAGGAGGAACAAAATTGACAATGCAAATTATAGCTAACGTTTGGTCTTTAGAATTAAAACCTCCATTTGTGGTCTTCCCTCGGTATCCATTATCGAAATAGGTGACCAAGATGACTCAACAAATGACTCGAGGAAACTCAAGATTTTTTTTTTCTTTTTGGTGATGGGGAGGGGGGGGATATTTTTTACCTGTTTTGTAGAAGTGGCTTTGTACATTTATGGAGATTCGTCTTCTCATTTCTCGATCTAGTTTATTAGTGAAGCACTTAGGAAATAGAATTGTGTGGCGAGCA